>CALYDF020008595.1:0-11536 GCA_944474145.2 Dicrocoelium dendriticum
AATAAAAACAAGGAAGTTTCACTTAAAACTAACAAGACGTGTGATAGAAAATTACACAGACAGGAATCGTGGAGCACGGCCAAATTTGAAATCTCAAAAGTAATTTGCACCGATGACTTTGCAGCATGAATCATTCGGAGGAACACGCTGACCCCCGCCCCCACTGCTCACATACATCATGTAAAATGAACAATGATTTAGGCCGGATAAAAAATCAGTTGCTTAACATGTCCCGCAGGATGGTGGGGGTAAAACTACAATTATCAAACGATAGGTGAGTGGTCTGCTTGAGAGTTTATCTAGCACAAACGCTGCTGAACAGTAGTAGCGTAAATGAGAATTGAGTGTGAACGAGGTGGCAACATAGGACAGTTATAGTTGATGTATTACACGTGAAAAGTAAAGACAAAAATACTCACTTCTATCCCGCATCCTCAGGTTTGCGTAACATGCAAATCCGGTTTGGAGGGATTATAAATATATTCCAAACTTGCACAATTTAAGCAACGATGTGATGGTGGCCTAGGGCAAGATCCAATTGTTTTTGAAAATATCCAAGGTGGATGAGGAAACAAGAAAGTTTCGGAGCGAGTTCGAAAGTTGGCAAACCCGAATGGAAGAATATATCCGCCAGCATTCCATGCGGCTATACTGTGCACACAATTTCATAGGGTTACCTGTGAGATCGCTGTTATGGCTGAATTCCAGAAAGTGACGGCATACGTGATAAGGGTCGTACAATATTTGGTAGATTAACATGAGATCGCTGTGCAACCTTCGGTAGCGGCCACTGATAACTTCATGAATTCAGCCTTTGCTGGTAGGACAGAGTTCGTAGGCCCTTGACGTTCTTTGTGGCCCTGCGTTGTGGTTTCTCTGACACTTTTAAGTCATGCATCAACCAAGGCTGCCAAGCTTGGATGGCCTATTCAACATGAGGGCGCACGTAAGATTAGCGTATCATGGGGAAGATGGTTGGTCGAATCTTCCGAATGCTCTCCGAAGCAAACCGACGTGCTGGTTGGTTCTTTTCGCAGCTGCTCCTGACTTTGAATGAACACACCAGAGTCGCGTTCTTTGGAAGTTGTTTGCAATATATGAGACCTCAGCCTATACACGTAGCCATGCCTATGGCGCAAGTGAACAGCGTGATATTTTTCCCACTTGAATGATAGGGTATTCAGAAGTGACCAGTTTGAAATCGTGTTGTGGTCATGCTGTAGCTTTTCGTAGTTGTTCAGTCTTTTGATCGCTCGCCATAACTTGATATCATCCGCAAAGTATAGGGAATCGGAAGTAATTTCGCTCGCCAGATCGTTTATGAAAATCAACAATAGATGGGGCCGGCGCACGGAGCATTGTGGTATGCCTCAATCCACCTCAATTGCGTCGGACAGGGATTCTCGTACTCTCAATTCCAACCGAGGTTCGTGCAGCAAACTGTCGATTCAACGCAACAGTGAGTCACCAACGCCTAAGCGCCGGATTTTATGAAGGAGAATCCGGTGGTCTAAGCGATCAAACGCCTTTGAGACGTCCAGATAAATGACATAGACTCTTGCTCCACCATCAACAGCTTCAGTCCAGCAACAGCTGCTTATGGCACGTATATACAGTGCGCCAACATGCAGCCAAGAAGACCGAGAACTTTTGATGCTTGCATTTGAATGCGCCGTTAGCCTAGCATTTTTATATAAGATTATTGAAGGTGAGTTGCATCTACCTTCGATTTCATGGCTTATGGAAACCGCTCCTTTGAAATACCCAGATCTTATGTCGTACATCCAAATGAATGGTTGGCAGCAACACGTCTCCCAAACCACCAAGGAGAAAGTACTCTGGGCTTCATTTTGTCATAGGGCATAACTGAAATTAGTGTTAAGGTTCTTGATGAATTTCTGTGGGGCGATCATCGCGTGATCAAATGCCGCCCACGACTACGCATGGCCGATGTACAAAAAACAATGCATTATCGTCTGTTCAGTTCTGTCAACTGGGACTCTTTCAAGGACCTGGTTCGTTCGATGAATTGGGATAACGTCTTTCTCTCTTCATGTCCTCAACATGCGACGGACCTGTTTTACGGTATACTTGGTTTCTGCATCGATACAGCAGTACTAGTAAAATGTGCTTACCAAAATAAACATAAAGTCGAGCACAAGGCGTTGAAGGCAGCACGAATGTTTCATAAGAGTAGGCAGAAATTCCAGTTAACGACTGACTGCGCTATTATTACAGCAGTCGAAGCTCGTCGAAGAACAGAGGCATCAACATGAAAAAACTCTCATTCTAGAAGCGTATAAAGATCTGAACTGTTATAACAAAACAGCTGAGATAGCCAAACTATTCCGTTCGCCTTGCAGCGAATACTGAATACTGAATACTGAGTACTGGTTAGAAACAGCGAGTAGAGCTTGCTCTGTGTAGCTGCATCAGTCGTCACTCATGGACAAATACCCGTTATATTTTGTTCCGTTCGATATATTTTGCGTCGGCAAAGTGTTTGTACAGGAACTTCTTAAATTCCGACACTGTGTTTGCCTCAACTACTTGCTGCGGCAGTTCGTTCCATACATTCACCACTCTGCGTTCGAAACAGAGTTGGTGAGTGACCCGTTTCAAATCCGGTACGACAAGCTTATACCGGTGTCCTCGTGTGCTGCTTGGTGTGCGCAGATGAAGCAGTGGTCTCAACATATGGTAATCACCCAGTTAATGTCCGGTGAGTCATGATGAGGTCAACCCTCAGTCGACGATAAGCTAGGGTGTACAATCCTAGTTTCTTACACCGGTCTTCGTACGGCACACCACGTAAGTTGGGAATCAGCCTGGTGGCTACATGCTGCACTCGCGCAAGATTTTCTACCTCGTCCCGGGTGATAAGCCAATACGCGGGAGAGCCATACTCTAGCAGTGGTCGTAGTATTGAGATCAAGAGGAGAGTGCCAATCTCTTCGGACCAAGTACTGAAGCTGCGCCCGAGCGCCCAAAGCATACGAAGGCTGCTTTGGTAAATCCTATTCGTGTTGTCCATGGACTATAGGTCGCAGTGTGAGAGTATACCGAGATCGCGCAGGAAAGGCGTGGGATACAATGGTTGACTAGCCACCGTGTAGTTTCGACTGTGCTCACCCTTACCCAACCTCATGAATTGCAACTTGACCGGGTTGATCGGAAGGTTGACCTCTGCAGACCATGTCGAGAGGCGCTCGATGTCCTGCTGAAGTGAATCATAATCATTGAGTGTGCGGATTACTCTCCACACCTTCAAGTCATCTGCGAACAAGGCACAAGGTGAACGAAGTAGCTGAGGCAAATCATTTAAGTGGATGAGAAACAAAATTGGCTTCAGCACGGTGTCTTGGGGCACGCCACAGCTCGATGGATACCAGTCGGTTAAATGGTTGTCCACCTGGACCCTCCACTTTCGACCAACAAGGAACTTTCTGATCCATTGGTGCAGCGAACCAGTAACACCGCACTTCCTCAGCCTGTCGAGGAGCACTGTATGATTTACCTTGTCATAAGCCTTACTGAAGTCAATGTAAATGACCTCCACTGATCTGCCTTGGTTCAGCGTTTGTAACCATTCGTGCCTCGTCAACAGTAGGTTGGTGATGCGCGATGGACTTTTCACGAAACGGTGCTGTGCGGGCGTCAAGAGGTTTTCTAATGGAAAAGCTGCAGAAGGCTCTTCTCCACGATCTTCTCGAGCGCCTTTACCAAAACAACGGTCAGGCAGATCGGCCGGTAGTTATCCACTTTGCTTGGGTTACCACCTTTCGGTATTGGCTTTAAAACTGAGCATTTACAGTCGCCCGGTAATATTCCAGTGGATAGTGACCTGTTGAACAGCTCAGTTAGCGAAGTCGATTTCATGGCCGATAGGGACTTGAGAATCAGTGGGTGGATTCCATCTGGCCCAGCAGGCTTCGTCCCATCAAGATTTGCTAGAAGATTGCGTACATCTTCAATACTTCAGTCTAGGCTGTCAAGTTCAGCGGGAGCGGTACTCGTCGAACCCGTTACAGACACTTGGTCAGTTGCAAATACAGAGGCGAAGTGCGCCGCCAATGCGGACGCACGATCAGTGCTCGAGGTTAGGGGCTGTCCATCGGAGTCTTCTAACACTGGAACATTGGCTGCAGGCCTCAGGCGCCGCTTCACATAGGTGAAGATTTTCATGGGAGCAGTTTATGCGACAGCTGCAAGTTGCTCTTGAAGCTTCTGCGTTTTCTTGTTTTCGCGTTGTTACAACGATTTCACTGTACATAGTACGCCTTGTAGTCCTCATCAGAGCCAGATAACACGAATTTGTTCCATAGTCTGCGTCGTCGTCGGGCCAGTTTGCTGTACTCTTTGTCGAACCAATGTGGTTTGACTGGCCCAACTTTCCGATACTTGTGGGGTACAAATCACGCGCACAACGATTTCACTCCCCCTTTAATGATCTTCCAACAGGTTTCAATTGACGAATCCTGTGGTACAGACCAGTCTATCTGGCTCGGTGACTGAATGAGGCCATTAAAGTCCGCCTTCCAATAGTTGAAGGCTGGCTCCAGTAGGGGAGAATACGGCGGCTGTAGCTCCAAGCTTGTAATGATCATCAAGTGGTCACTCTCTCCCAGAGGCTCTAAGACTTGAATGTCATACACACGTTGCTCACAGCTAGTCAAAAGCAGGTCTAAGCACGATGGAGTCGCGCGCGCACTTATGCGTGTCGGTTGGTTGATGTGCTGTGTGGCCCCAGTTTCAAATAGCAACTCCGTAAACTTCCTCTCGACTTCACAGTGGCCGGGGAGAAGTCCAGCCTCATGTTACTTTATCCGGGATAAGTTGAAATCGCCCATGAGTAGGCACATCCGACGACTCATGTGGTTGCGGACATGTGGCAACCAGTCTAAACAGCGGCTCAGTGGACTGCGATATACCACGCCCACGAGCATCGCGCATCGTCTGAGGTGGATCGAACACAATAACTGCTCACATTGACCATCAGCGCTTCGGTAGGCGCACACCAGTCTCCCACACAACGAACACTTTATGTAAAGTAGAAAGCCACCGCGATCAATTGATGGTCTATCACAGCGGAAGCATGAGTAGCCGCTGATTTCCACTTCTTGGGCGGTTACCTCGGAGTTTAACCATGTCTCAGCAAGGCCTAATACGCCTAGTCGCCGAGAGCTTACAAAGTAGTACAGCACATCGCGCTTGTTCATCAGTCTGCACACGTTAGTAAAGGCTACGCGCAGACCGCGGTAGGAACCGCTGGGCGTGCCTGAAGCATCAGAAACCTGTCCATCCGGATTCGCGGAGGAATCCGGGTAACTACCCGAAAATTTACAGTACGGGGATTTGTTTCTCCATCGTTCGTACGTCGCTTTAGTTCAACCATCACAGACTTGAGTTTCTCTCTGTCTGCTGGGTCTAAGTCAGCGCGCACGTGGGTCTTTAGACCTTTCAGTCTATGAAGACGGGACAATAGTAACTTAGGACTTGCCTTCTCGACAAAAGTCACCCTCATAAGTCGACTTTTGCCCTCGGTTCTCTTTCCTAAACGAGCAACCTGCTTCACTTTGAGCCCGCCCTCATCTACGTCGAGCAGTCTATCAACCATAGATTGCAAAACTTGACATGTTCATAGCACACGCGAGGATTGGAATCATATGATTCAGGTGCGTGAAAGACCATGAGGCTGCGGTGCCTCAGGTCGCTCTTGGTTTCTTTGGCGTTTGCATTTTCCATTCGTTATCACCCATTTGCTTATTGCAAATTAGAGCTTTAGTGTCAACTGAACAAATAGTAGGCTTTGAGGGCGAGCCTGCTGGAACGCTAGTACTTTGCTTCAGGGATGAATGCGATGTTGTACTAAGCGCTGGCTGTTTCTCTGACTGTGGTGTAGCACAAATCGAGCTGGGCGTTTCAGAGCAATTCGCTCTACTGATCCGCTTGTTAGGCTCTTGGGTTCCATTCTGCCTAAGTTTAGACTGGCATTGTTTACAAATGCTCTTCACAAAATCGTGTTGAATCCCCTGAATTACACGAAATTGGTCAACAGACAAACCAAAGCACGAAATGTGAAACTGTACACTGCATAGACGGCAGATAATCGCATTTGCGCGATGTCCAAGGACTTTGCAGCAAATACCACAAGGTGACTGCTTTGCCATTTCAAAAACAGGTACCGATTGATATGAGAAAATAAGCGAAATGAGGAAGCACAGAAGTTATGATAACCTAGTACAGGTAGTTATGACGTACTAACGCTAAATAACTAACTTGAGTGAATTACAACAAATAGAGCACAAAATGACTTTAACTATGAAAAAAACAAGAGAAACTGGCCTCAGTATGAACGAGTAAAACACGAAGAGGACGGACGAGAATCAAGGCAGATTAGAACGAGAGAATTACTGTAAAAAAGGTTTCAAATAGATTACGGGAAGATTCGGAATCACAGATTATACCGAAATAATCAATTGAAGACACTAAATTACGATATATGATACGGAAACTTTTGAACCAACTGGCCTGGGAGCGGTGCGATATATTTCCGGAGCGGAAAGATATATTTAAATTTTATCACCACGCTTGATGGAACATACTACGACGCACCAGGTGATATCTACGAAGCTTTCAGTGCTTATTTTGCCGAATCAGTGCTCAATGAAACAACAGACACACCAGAACTTATCATGCCGCACAACATGACGGCCTATGCACAGTGGAATTCACTATAGCGAAAATCACTAGTCAATGCTCATGCTTATGATCCTCCACGTGCGTAGGCGCTGATGGGATCCACCCTTGTTTAATAAAAAGCAGTGGTAGTGACATCCTTCTGCTTTCGCTCAACATCTTTACACCCTTATAGCAATGGAGTACACCCCACTCAATGGAAAATTTCTGTCGTTATCCCGCTACACATAAGTGGCGCCGCCCGGGAGGTTAACAGCTTTCGTCTCATTAATCACATACGCATCGTACCTAGAATAATGGAAAGGATAATGAAAGATGAATTGTTTAAATTCTTGGACAACACTAACATCATCAGCAATTCGCAACACGGCTTCATTCAATGTCGATGCAGAGCAACATGCCAGACTGAATTTTTAAACCACACAACGACTGCCATTGACAAGGGAAACAGTGTAGTAATCCTGTTCCTGGATATGCAAAGGCCTTTGATAGAGTACCTCACAGGATGTTATTAAACAAACTGAAGGCTATATGCATTGGAGAACCGATGTTCTGTTGGCTGTCTTCATATCTATTTGGTAGACAGCAGGTGGTGCGCATAGGCGATCATTTCTCTAAACCCAAAGCAATCACTAGTGGAGTGATTCAACGGAGTGTTCTTGCTACTTTTCTTTTCCTAATTTATATTGATGATATATTCCAGAGAATAGGCAATTGTGTTACATTTATCTTTGCTGTTGACATTAAAGTTGTCTACTGACAACCACGTGCAAGTACTCAGGAAGCCGTACGTCTCATTCAGGATGACCTATCTGCTATTGACTCCTGGTACCAACTGTGGTAGATGTCATTTGGCGTGGACAAGTGTACTATTTTGATGTAGAATTGCCCAGTACCGCCAGACAGTTTATTAATACAAGGCGCATATATCTCACAATGCAGGGTAGTTCGCGACTTGGGCGTGCGATATTCAGTCACGTTTAACTTTTCCGAACACTTTGACTTTCAAGTTTCGAAAGCCATGAAGACCATCGGATACATCTGCCATCATTTTGACCTCACGGAATCTCGCATATGGCTTTACAGAACATATGTATTGCCGTGTATGGAATACTGTTCAGTGGCATAGTCCAATCTGCGGAAATCAGACCAGCAGGCTCTTGAGATGGTCCAGAGTCGCTTCACGAAAATGCTATGGATATTCCTCAAAGTTGACATACAGAGCGATTTGATAAACTTGGATTTGACCCAGTTTGGCTTCGGATAATAAAGCTGAACCTATTTCTTCTTTACAGAATCATAAATAGTCAAATTCGGTGTCTTGATAACGGTATTCACATATCTTTAAACATCAGATATCCATTAGGTAACAAAGAGGTAAACGTCATGATTCCAAAATTTACTACGAGAATCAGAGAACGTTTCTTTCTAACCTAATGCTGCAAGATTTGGAACAAACTTCCAAGCGATATCAGAACATGCTATACACTTTGCAATTGTAAGCTTGCGATTAGTAAGCATTTAACCGTCCAAAACGTGATTAATATGTTCGGGACATCACAGTCCCTAGATAACGCTTTCAAAAACGGTATCCATTGTGCCTGAATAACTTTTCGAAACACACACATAACATTTCGGACAGCAACTCTTTTCATTACTATTTTTTCTCGGCCCAAACATCTGTCATGTGATTGTGGAGAATCCTGATTCAATGGCAGGAAAATAAGTGCAGAACCATTCTGATTACTCTGTTTTACCTAATTTGCAATTGCGCCCATGTTTATTTCTGAAATGTGTTAATGCAGCATCATGGGAAGGTTGTACCATTATTTAATTAGTTTCTTTTAGGGAACAGCTTCTCGCCTCGTCGAGGAATATACAATTTATTTATTTATTTAGTTTTGCGTGCGGCTTCGCAGTGCGTGAGCGCATTTATCGGAAGCCATGTTGCTCTGCTGCTATCATCTTGTAATTCTCCAGACACTGCATGAGTGCATCAGGGATGATAGACTCCATAACCTTGGAAAACACAGAGAGTAGCGTTATAAGACGGTAATCAGTTAGGGCAGCGCGACCACCTCCCTTATGAGTAGGAGTAATGACCCCTCCATCCATATTGTTGGAATATGGTTCTTCTCGATACAGCGCTGAAAGAATATAGCTAGCGGTTCCACCAGATCACTGCCTGCTGCCTGTAAGGTTTTTGGTGGAATGTTATCGACACCAGGAGAGCTGCGGATACGCAGGGACAACAGTTTCTTTGACAAACTTCTGCATTAAAAGTGATATACCGATGTGGTAAACAACTACCCAGTCGGAGCACTATCATGCGGAGATTGAGACAAGATAAACACTGATGGGCCAGTTACCAAATTAATTATTCTAGGCAATACGGGTTTCGATAAAGTGACAAGTCCAAGCTAAAAAGCTAATAAAACATCCCGTGTCAGTGACGGACCCAAGGTGTCATTTAGATTGCTTACGAGCAATGAGCAATGAAACGTGGCGCATTTCACATGAATTGGTATCCAATATAGCCAGAGAAGCCAACAACCATAACTATAGAGGAATGGAAAGCACTTATTCATGGGCTAAGCCAGCACTTAAACAGCACGAAGGGGAAACAATATACCTTCGTTAGGCAATTGCGTCAATTTGATATTGCTCTCTGGGCTGTCAGTTCACTTGAATGCATCCGATCTGGGCCCTGGCTACTGGTTTCGCGGGTCAAACACCTCAGTTTGTTTGAAACAGAGTTAAACCTCATCCAAATTGTGTCAATTCAGGTACACGATTTGCAACCTCGGCAATACCGGTTCGAGACCACTCGCCTCTCTAAGTTTGCGGTAACCTAACGGTATCTGGCTCACATGCGGATACTATAGTTGTGGTTGCACAGCACGAATCATCCGACGCTCACAATTCAGACATGAATCCCCATCCAACACAAGCACGGATTTGCAACAGCTTGTCTCATTAATGATTGTGTGGGCAGTGCTTGAACAATCATCTGTCCAACGGTTCACCTTCCACCACTCCGGTCGCAGCGCTGTCCAGCAGCCATGGCCACAGTCCGCTTAGTTCTGTTAGGCAATCCCGACACGGACACCGAAGTACAATGGAGGATATGGCTGCCACCATTCATACGACCAGGATAGCAAACCTGAGATGAGAGGAGAATACAAATGGAGGTGATATTGCTCACATTTTGGTTATACACAAAGAATTGAGTCACCATGCATATCGATATCGATGCCGTATGCCAATAACCGGTGCACAAGGGGTTCAGGTAGATACAACCGTTGTTCGTGAGAAAATATTCACTACGCAGACAACGTGCCGAACAATCGATTTGATCCCGTGCTGATAAGTTCACGGTCAATGCGTTACCCGACATGAGAGATCAACGATTTTAACGCAACCAAATTACTTCAGTGATTAACGTCGCAGATCAACATCAACCACATATCCAGTCCAGTGTACCATATTGGTCAATTTCTTGTATAATAGCAATACGAAATCTTTTATGGACAGGCGTTTTATTATTTTGTTCTTCAAAAGCCTACTTGGTTTGTTTTGAAGACGGAAGGGGTTCTGCTCTGGTCTATACGAAAGCAGTACGCAAAATATCCTGTGAATATTATCGAGGAAATTTCCGGTGTGTAACGAATTAGGAATATTCTAGTAATACTAGAAGTGGTAGGACCTACTTTATCAGCCTCTTCGAGATATGCCATATAGCATATATACAGCCTTATGGTCTCAACGACACAAGCGACTACTCGTGGGTACGCCGTCGATCAGGTGTTCATCTGTGATGAGCTCGTGATAAATTATCGATGACTTGTTCGTTGTTCGAAGTGACGTGACTACGCAGAGAGTAGCAGAAAAGTAAGTCATGCAAACAGACTTTGAACTGTTGCCACTTCCAGTTTGTGGACTAGTGACAGTGACAGCGAGACGATACAAGATGAGAATGGACAGCCGATCCACAGCTTGTCAAAAGGCTTGGTGTGTTAAGCCGAACACTTTGAAATGCTGTTCAGTCAATCAGATCTGTCATCTTCCTTATCGGTCACTGATCTCTCTTCTCTCCGGGTCACCCCTTTGGACCCACTCTCATGCGCATAAGTCGAAGTGAAATCAAACGGCCGAAAATGAAAAAATACTGAAGGAGTAGGTAGACATCAACTTCTCTCAAATTCGAGGAACCAGCTTTCTTGAGGGATTTGCGCAATTTAATACTTAGGCTGTGGGAGCAGAAGACTATCCCAACCGACTGTCGTCGCTCCTTTACAGCCCCAATTTTTAAGCTAATCTCACCTTAAGAATGCGATAGTCAGGAATCAATCTGATCTCAGCTGCCTCTAAATTGCTTGCGTCTACCTTTCTTAATAGACTGACTGACACCCGTGAAAGCCAAATTCGAGAAGAGCAAGCCAATTTCTATCGAAGGCGAAGCTGTATCGACAACACTTACACTTCCCACCAATTGTTGAAGCAAAAACATATTTATTGGTAGTGATATTCTATGACATCAGAGTGCCTTGAATTGGGTGATCGACTGCCCTTTTGGAATATATACTCAGGAAAGGTGTTCCCAATAAATATATCAATGTGATAATAGCGCTGTACGCAGATAGTTCGGGTAGAATTAGAGTTGATATCTAACTGTCGCCGCTCTTTAATATCTCCAGCGTTGAGCCAAGACCGCCAGCTATCATCATCCATTTTACCTTCGCCATCCACGGAGTCATGGAAAGAGCATTTATTGGACATGACCAATAAAGCGTGGAGCTACTTCCTGATGAGCGACTTCTTGACTTGGTGTGCGCCG
>CALYDF020008596.1:0-11511 GCA_944474145.2 Dicrocoelium dendriticum
AACCTGTGCTCTACAATGCATGCGGTGATAGGTTGCGGTCCGCGGCTGGTCTGATAAGTCAACATTTTTAATGAAGTCAAAACAGTTACAGCTTATTGTTGATGTCGACAAATTCCCAGAAAGCACAGTAATACTTCAGAACATGTGTCAGATCCCAGTCAACCGCAAATTTTTCAATATTTCACACCAACAACGCTCTATCGAAAATCGCATAACTAAACATACGGAAACTGTACGAGCTCGTCTACGAAACCTTGCCTGATCCACCATACTTTTCTACCTCAAGCCAACCGATAACCACTTTTCAACACTTAAATAACTCTCCACGAGAAATGGTTCAATACCTGCGAACATTCTATAAACCTATTCGGCTAGTTCATCGCAGCCAGAACACTGGAATTTCATTCCTTAGGGAAAAATTAACTTGTTTTAAGCAGGCTTACGTTGGGCAATTTAAATGGCTTATAATTTGAACAAAAATATTATGTTTGATCCGTGAGGTGTGCACACAACTTCCACGAATAGAGGCATAAATTATTAATGAGGAAATATATGACTTGTGGGAAATACGAGCATTTTATCCGTCTCAGCTGAATTGGGTGGCATGTTTTAGAGCAAAGCGATTAGACTGTTCACAATCGTTAAGTTAAATAACTTTAGACAATAGGAAAAACGCTTGATTATTTATCTGTGTTACTGATCGACAATAATTTTGTGATTTGTAGGCACACTTGTTTCCCTACATCCGCGGATTCCATCTGTATATGTTTATATATATATATATATATATATTATTTTCCATCTCCAGAACTGTTTACCATGACTAATTATCCTGTGTTAATTGAAAGTGTGGGCCTACTATTCGACGGATATATATACATCACGCTAGGCAATCTCTATTAATTTATGTATTTTAGGTTGTATAACTACCCATGTTTCCTTATGAAGCGTGAAAAGATTGTATTTATTTGTGTACATATTAAAATGAAGTCCACCTGTGACCGGTTTCAAATACACTTCCAGTCAGTTTAAGTGAAGATAAACGGCATTTACCCCAATGGGTAAGTTTTCAAAATGTTTCGTTTTTATTCACACCTGACGAAATATGCCTAACGCAAATGCAAACATTTATAACGCGATGAAAATGGCGAACGCATTTACTGTTGTCATTGGAGTAAACGGCCGCATGCTCCAAACTTCGTCGTAGGTTGTTGAACAGAAACTTCGACATTTACATCCGGTCGGTATGACAAAATTTTGCAAAACAATCCTCCAAATTTGTCTTAACTTCGTTTTATACGAATCAACTCGCGGAACGAACGCGTTACCTTGGCTTAAAATTCAGATATAATTACAGTAAGAAGGTTGCATTGAACTTGGAATTAATATATCAAGAATTTCTAAAAGTATTTTCACAAAACTGGTGTATCCACGGTACACAACTTAAGGTGGTGCTCGAGGAAAATGCAACAGTCAAGTTAAAAATACACCTTATAAACGTCCAATAATTAGGATTAATTTTGATCATATAAAGCCATACCTGCGGTGGCGGTTTGGGGGATCGTGAAAATGACGAACCTGGTTGGCTGTCTGTTACACAACCCAGTTTAAAGTAAATCTGCAACTGTTATTAGTCTCTCTATGAACAAACTTATAGTTCACGAATATTTGATTCTGGTGCATGTAACTTTGCCCGCTATCTTATTATAGAAGAGCTGTTGTGGGCAGTCTATCAATTATACTGTCTGTCCAGTGGGTATTTGCATCCCATAAGCGCTCATGTTGTACACAGACAAAATTTAAGCGTCAATATACATGCAAAAGAAGTGGAAACCAAACTGATATATGGTCTCGATTTCTAACAAGACAGCGGGTTGTAAATTTTAAGTAAATCACATGGCTTGTACACTATTAGATACTAGTTTAAGTATGCTAATTTCTCGGAAGAAGTATGCTCCCCAGTATTTTTATAACGAAAACACAAAACTGCAAACATTCTCTGTCAGATCAAGCCTATTCAATTGAGCAAACTGCGTTTATTCAGGGAGCTTTGGTTTTAATAATAATCCAGTGAACTGCAAAGATAATAATGAAGTCAAAACAGAAAAATTGGCATTAAATAAATCATCAGTTTAGACGAATATAAATCGAAACTAGACTTGGCCTAATCGAAGAGTAATTCTGAAGGAGTCATATTCACCAGCATAAGGCATAATGTTGAAACGGTTTCCTAGGTAATACACAAGAAGGTACAATAAAAGCTTTCGTTTAAAACTAGCGCTGCATTTAAATTCTAAATACGCTGAAAGGTGTGATGAAGTATCATTAGTAACAAAACGATAACGTCTTATCCAATGAAGGCAACAACAGCAGAATTATCATGAAACTGCAATCTCATGGGAGTTTAAATGCGACTACGAATGGTTCAACAATTTGATGATGAAATTGTTTGACTTCCTGCTAAAACCTTGAAATATAAGAGCCAGGATAGAAAATATTTTATAAAATACAATGACAGCTTGCACACATTGCACATTCTAAAAATTATTACCTTATCAACTAGCAGAAAATTTGGATGCACTAATAATTCTCGTGTTTCAGGAAAATGGGACCAAATGTGAACACTTAGTTTCAGTGATTCCTCACCAGACCAATTGTCACGTAAGGAAAACATAAGTAATAGTAAAACAGAGCATATTATAATAAATGAGACAGATCACATACCCGCCGCGCCTACGGACCGACGGACTAACTAAACTATGACAATTGCGTCTTCCATCCTGGTTTCGACGTCTTCCATTTTCGCTTACTAAGGCAGATGCAGAGTCTGGCTAGGTTACTTTTAGGAACATGCAGTAGGTTGAAACATTTAAATGCCGTTTGCGGCGGCTGTCGAGAACACACTGAAGTGAAAACCTTTTGTTTGCAACTGGGAATCCGTAGGTTACGCGAAAGCCATGGTTCTCTTCTCTTCGATCCCGTTGTGGACAAGATGAATCGAAATGCAGCTAAAAATAGCCTTGATGCCAACTTGACGTAACCAACGTGGGTGATGCTCTCTGACGCGCTTTGACAGGAGCCGCTTCGTTTGATCGACATGCGTTATGCCACGAGCTAACTGGAATTGATAGATGAACACAGTAGAGGTCAGCTTCGACAGCATGTCTTTCTTTTGCGCACGGGTGAGCGGTTAGGCGTAGAATGGGCATTTCATGATCTCCCTTGGGAAGAGAGATCTAACTGTGGAGGACGGGATTCAAGTTAGACGTCATACTTAACAATAGTTCTTTTTACGCGATTATGAAAGTCCGCACCCTGTTGGGTTTCTCCTGAATTTTCTTAGCAGATAATTCGTCAGGGTACCAGTTTGAGAGCAGCATATTCCGGATGTACACAACTTTAACAGTCAAGATATCTTCAGTGCTGATCTTATGTGCTCTTGATGTTAAACAGCGAATCGAATATCGCTTCTATTGCAGAGAAACAAAGCTGTGTCAGTTCGTATTTTGTCAACTCAACGTATTATATGGTAGGCCCGAGGTAGGATAGCGTCGTCGGTTGGTCTGAATAAAGCACTCAAGAAATGACAAATGAACACTTGATTCCTTTGTGCAAAGTAAACTGCATCGCTGATTAGGCCAAGTTAAAATGGGCGATAAACTTATTGGATCGTTGTGCTTATGCTGCAAGGTAAAATACCTCCATGTAGCGGAGATAGTATTAAAATACTTTTAGCCCCTATTATAGCATAGTATTCTGCACTTTCATAATGAATGTGTCAGGCAGAATTGAACGGGGTAGAGAATCAACGACAACACCCTTCTTCTGACGGTAGTACCTGCCAATAAATAGGAGCTGAACGTTCTTGTTGGGCCGCAAAAGTGGGACTATCAGTACAAGCACTGGGATGCACATATACCCTTGTGAATCAGTTATATCATCCTATATGCAACCGGCCGTTTACAACAGCTAGCCGTTATAGAAAATTGAGTCGACCCCAAGGAAAAATATTCCTTTCTAAATGATGTTACAATGTTTGATTTTTTCAATTAATTGTGGGCTGTAGTGTGTCAGCTCTTGTCCCTGCGGCCCAAGATTTTCAGCAAGCCGATTTGCGAGCGTGTGTTAAGAATAAGTATCTATGGGCAATATAGGGCAATATGGAACAAGAAACTTATGAATTTCCGGCAACCAATAAACATCGGAACTTTTGTACCGCTTGGATTAAATTTACCAATAAACGCAAACTAAATGTATCCCTTATATCTCACCTACTGCAGGATCTGAGCAATCGGTTTCGTAAGTGGTTCCATGTTGTCTTTATCCCCACGGAAAAGAAAAATCTGGTTTCATCGCTAAGCAATTGAGTAAGTTTATTTTTGTCGTGGTTTATGTCTAATGGAAAAAACGTATATTTATTCGGTCGTTAAAGGATGATATCTGGTGATTCTTAAATCCTTCATATCGCAAAATTGCATGCGTGTATGAGGCCAAGGTATAAGAATATTGTACAAGAATTACTGGTAACATAACTTAAAAAGCACGTATTCAAAGCCCTCGAAGTACAGGACCAACTTCGGGATTAACAAATAACATGTTAAATTGCAACATATAAAGAAACTTGTTGCTTGTGTCTATTCAATTTCTCGATTGATTTCAGCCTTAACGTAAACTTTTTAATCTTTTACTCATCAGTTTTCGTCCTTACTGCAGAAAATTTAATCAAATATCCATGTAAATTTAATCCAGATCACGCTGAGGGGTAAGCCATGGACCTCGCATTGAAGACCGTACGTACATGTGCCTTCTTGTGCAATGTGTGAGCGGTGCAAAAAGTTTGGGGTCCTTACGCACAATGGTCTGAGCGGGACAGCGTGCTAACCAAACGGCGGACATCACACGCGCTTGGCATGCGGGGGAATAAGTTTATTTCCGAAACGTCAGGATGATTTCACGCGTCTGACTTATAAGTGGAAACGTTCATACGTTTGCGATGGTCCGTCTATGGTCAGCGGAGATATCACTACTGTTTCCATCAGTTCGCTTGCACGAGAACCGCACGCATCGGGCAAGGCGAAAAAAATCTTCCCCATAGTTTACTTACCAAGTTTGTCTTTAAGTTGACTTATATGGTTTTTGAACTTTTTGATCACATTATGCGTGGTGGGAAGAAGAGATCCGTACGCCCGTTATCCGTCTGATGTAAAGGCTCGTATCCAAAAGACATGAAGAACTTAACGACTGGAAGGGCATTGCATCTCTGTTCCCGGTGAATGTGGAGACATTTAGAAGTTGGATTAGGACACTATAATTGAATGAGCCGACAATAGATCTTAGCGTGTCACGTCGAATGTGTCTGTCAGATAGTCACGTGGATTGCGTGGTGCAATGGGTGGAATCAAACACTACGATTACTTTGGCAACTCTTCGGTTGCAACTTAAGGTGGCGTTTAAGGTGGACGGGAGTGTCAGCACTCTCGCTCACTACCTAGACGGTCGCCTCATGACAATGAAGAACTTACATGAAATACCGGCATCCATGAACTCGATGGATAGCAAAAGGCTAAGAAAGGCGCACGTGTTAAAATTGATGAAGTTGGAGGCAAAACGACGGCCAGAGGTATGGATAGATGAGACGAACTTAAATCTGTTCTGCTCTCGCACAAGAGGACGTTCAGCACGTGGCACCCGTGCGCAGTGTACGGTGCGGAACCCCAAAGGAGAAAATATGCACATGATCAGCGCCACGAATGAGGATGGATTGCTCGGATGTTCTATCCTAAGAGGCAGTTCTAACAAAGAAAGATGCACGCAGTGGTTGCAGCTGTTGCTTGATACCAATGACATCGATTTCGCCGAAATCTGTCGCTTCAATGGTGAAAACGAGCCCTGTCACACCGACCTGAAGCGTATATCCCAAGAAGTGCTTTAGAGCTCAGGAAGACGTTTACCACTGGCACCTTACTCTCGGCAAAAGAACCTGCTCGAAGGCATTTTGGGTCAAATTATGGCCTACGTTAAACAACGCGTGAGGCGGCGATATTCCGAGATGATCCGAGGGGATCCGGATGGCGTACTGAGCAAGACTAAATGGAGTAGGCAGTTGTTAGAGCAGGTTGTTTCAGAAACACGTGCCTGCGTGACGTTGCACCACTGTCGACAAACGTTGCAGAATATACGAAATACCCATACACGTGCTTAGTACCTACTCGATCTGTAACCCGTTCAACACTGCTGGTATATTTCTTGTTAACTTTCACTGACGTTTTTCTATACAAGCAATGTGGGGCCACTCCGGGTGTGATACACCGTAGCTTTCAGTTGGAATTGCATCTAGCTCTGCGAAGGTTCACTCGGGATAGCAATAATTACCGTAAACTACGATTACAGTGGGATCTGGTTGCAGTGATAGACTACTTATTGTTTACCGATAGATATGTAGTACATCGAAAGCTACCGATATTACGAAGACCTGTCACACGCCGTTTTAACTAATTTAGGCAAAAGTGTACACATTCCTAGGCATATATTATAGATACTGGTTGACATAAGCGTCGGTGGTTTACTGTTAGATCAATGCATACAACCCAGCCGAGAGTCCCTCCAACAAATTGGGCTGCGGTCAAGATTCATCTGATACTGACCGCCACTCCGCCTAGAGGAATGTGACCACCAGTCCTACCAATGCAGAGCGAGACGGGTGACAAACTCGGTCTGGTTACACAACCTGGGTTTCAGCCGCCTAATTTCCAAAGCCTCAGTGAAATTAAGCCGGTGAGCGTTGTTCTGTTGGCTGATTATGCTAAAATAGTCACGAAACTTTTCACACATCAAGTAGTCAAGCATATGTCGGGAGATCAAACTGGCAAGCAGCGTTTGGACTTCCGCGACCAGGTTTCGAGGAATATACTCGGAAATCCATGTGAACAGCGTTCGCTCAGTTTGGCTTATGTACTCAATACCGCAGGTATGGGGAAGCGGGTGATCGATTGAAACGGTAACTCTAAACACTGGCCTGTCCAGGTTGGACTCACACAATAACTTGCTGCATTGGTGCAAAAGCAAAAGCTGCAAAATCATAATAGCACTTTTGCATAGATTGACTGGGACGGTATCGGAACCTCCTGTCATTTGGGTCGCGTTTGAATGGTAGCTTGATGAACACTTTTTTCTTACGGACTACGAGCACACGTTGGCTCCCAGTACTCGCTTTCGGCTTTGAGTGCCCTGTTGTGGACTTCCCTGGATGTCCGTTTTTATGTAATGTGGAGGAAACTCGTTGCGGCTGCAGAACATCCGCCTCCTCATTCGAGCTTGGGTACATAGAATGAACGCCCGATATGTGCCATCTGACGGGAGTACATAGTTTGGAAGGAAGAACGTGTAAGCTTTTAGGTGTCCGAGTTTGTGACAAGTGCTTGTTGGGGAGGAGAGGGACCAATGGAGCCGCATATCGTTTGGGTGGATGGAGTGCTCTGTGGTAGAGTTTGTTTAGTGTCAGTGTCGGCTGTCGGTTGTTGCGTTGATTAGTACTCGACTTACGCTGACCATCAAATTTTGTTAACTAAGCGGAAATATGTGGCTTTTGAGGAAACACCACTGGGCGTACTTAACGGAATTACGGACAAACTAGAGTGTGGTACTGCTGGTACCGGATAAAGGAATAGCATTAGTTATGATGAATAAAGGGATCTATTCCAGTTAAGTCCCGCCTAAAAGTTAAGCCCCGCCACCCAAAAAAGATTATGAAAAGGGAGGATATGGAACTTGAACTTGTACTCTCTATTGAAGAGGGTGAAATTGAGACAAGTCATTAATAATTTGCATGAAAAGGTCCATTTTTCGGTGTCTTTGCCTCCAAACGAACTCACACAGGTAGCTGTCCACTAAAGATCGGTGTGTGCCGCATTGGCGCTTATTCTGCATCTTGTAAATGTGCCAGAGAGATTCCATGGTTTGTGTGTGAGCTCCAGTCGTTGGATCCACAAAGTTTTCGGTATGATTAACCGTTTGATGAGTATAACTCATGCAAATCATCGATTCAATGCCTTGGTATGATGCCCACATATCGGAAATGATAATTGAGCCGGAAGCGATGCAGGCCTGGATTGTGTCCAGCAGAGTAGACGCAGTTCGATCTGGCACTGCATACAAGAACACTTCTTTACTCTCCCGGCAAATCCCTCCGAAAATCCACTGATGGGGAAGGACTCGCCCTGCATGGTTTTTACGACGTGATATTAGGGTTTCATCGATCTCGACATGTAGACCTGGGCTGCCGACAATCGTTGGAGTCTGCAAAAGCTGCCAGGCGCAAATTTCACGCAGAAAGTTCTTCCAGTCGACAGCAGTCGCGTGGCCAATAGATAACTCCTCTGAGCAGAATTTGATTGTTGTCAGATTTTTGGACCAGCAATAAATGAATAGGGTTACTGTCCTGAAATCCATCCTAGACCGCTCCAGCCAAGTTCCCTTTCGAAGACCGATTTCTTGCCGACACTGTCGGGCATCACACCTCCACCTGTCAGAAACAGTTGAAAGTGTCATTTGGTGTCCTCGTCTGCATAAACGTTGATGATGAATCACTCCATGGCTTTGCAAAAAACGTATTGTTGTTTCCTTGTCATGAACGACCGCCGAAAGCGTCAGAAAGTTCATGTCAGGTTTTACGTGCGAACGTAGGAACTTTTTGGACAAAAATGACCTTAGAAGTGGATAAGGAGTGTTTTTATGGGGCACGTTCACATGCATTACGTAAACTGGAGCTGGCAAACAGTGGCGGGGCTCAAGTTTTCACGCGTGCCCTTCTTGCACCATTGGTGGGGTTTGACTTTTCAGATGTACCCTTTTTGCCTTAGTGGCGGGGCTTAACTTTTTGCGCGTGCTCTTTTTGCATTAATAGCGGGGCTTAAGTGGAAAATATCCGAATAAAGTCGACTAATTTGTAAATGCTACAGTTCTAGTTTACCCGAGCCGCTTCGTTTGTGATGCGACACATTGTGACAGAACCGAATAAGTCAAGCACTTGCTACACTCAACTTAAAACAGATGCTGCAGATTTGACTCTTTGACATGAAAGTTACGGCACATTTAGTTTCTGGGTCACAGGATCGATGGGGATGACAACAGGCCTCTTCCGAATGAGACCCTATCGATCCTAGACTAGCCCATGCCATCAACTGTCAAAAGCCTACGCCGATTCCTCGGCATAGGCAACTACTACGGCAGAATCATACGCAAATATGTGAACGTCCGTTACATCGGTGGTACCAACAATACTGTTGCTGATGCATTATCACTTGCTCATCCTAATCAATAGTCACCGGCACCCGTCGACCTCAGTTTAATACTGCAGAGTTTCGCTACCTTAACCGCACGCTTGGCTGTTCTCATTCAGGCACAAAGGCATCTGATCTGGCTGGTAACGGTTTAGTAGAGCATTTGCATCACCAAATTAAAGACAAACTCACTGGGACGCAGTCGAATATCCAGTAGTCGGAGCGTTTACCGAGCATTCTCCTCGGTATCCGCAATACTGTGAAGGAAGATGTCGATTGTCATCCCACAGAATTAGCCTTTGGTACGACACTGAGATTTCCTGGAGAATAACTACTAGATTCCAGGGTCACCGACGAAGTCTATCCTAGGTCATGTGTTGCCCCACTGGAACAATACTTCAGCGCCATTCGCCCATGGCCAAAGCGATTCACATATCGAAACCACCACATTCACCCCGACTTGCACACGTGCTCCCAAAATTTCGTATGCATCCATGCGGTTCGCAAGCATTTGGCGCCGACTTGCGAAGGCCTTTTCAAAGTCATCGTTTGCAAAGAAAAGTATTTCGTATTTGACAGAAATGGTTCTTAATCCTCTGCCAATATGCATGGCCCGAAACCAGCGCAAGTCGAATTCCAGTCACCGCAACAACTGAGTCCCGACACTGACACTGAACAAACTCTGCCACAGAGCACTCCATCCACCCAACCGATAGGCGGCTCCAGTGCTCCCTCTCCTCCCCAACAAGCACATGTCACGAACTCAGACACATAAAAGCTTACACGTTCTTCCTTCCAAAATATGTTCTAAGAAATCTAGCAAAGCACTTTTGACACCTTTTGCTAAAACATTACCTAGGAATTTACTGCCGTGTATCTGGGCTATGTGACCGTGTCATCTTAATGTGAAACACACATTCACTAGCTATTAATTCCCTTTGTATGAGCAAGCAACCTTATGACTAACCAAATACAGTGGAAAGCTTTCAGATGCTCTCTATCAAAAGACGAAAAGTATCGAATTCCGATGATGGATGTACCATAATTTACACCCATGATGGGAAAACGCGATTACGGGCGATACTTCATTACCGCGTTCATACGTACACCAAGACAATTCAGGAAAACAACACTTGTAAATCTAGCGAATAACCCCGGTTACTTTCCTCAATTAAATTTGCAAATCATTCTCTGGGTGCTCAAACGCTTTAAGCAATCATGTTTAATTTTGTTACACATGCTACGTGATTGGTGACAACAAATGCTTTGATACTGAATGCAAAAAGATGTATTATGTAAAACCCCATGAAATGCCACCGACTCGGTAATATTACCTAACTCATTAAAGTATTCGAATCAATGATAAATACAAAATGGAAACTTTTCGCCGATTTCAAATTCTGTAAAACGTGCATCCAGAAATATATATTATCGTATTGATTGTCGTTGAGTTAACTGTTATCGTAGGCTATTCCAAATATGCAGCATTAACTGCTTTAAGCATAGGCATAAGTATTCTTCTTAAGAACCATTATTAGTGCAATATACCATGTGCTTAACATGAGTAAAAGGGTGCATGATCGACAAGTCCAGTAAGATGCATGGGATGAATCTTAAGAAATAAAGCGGTGTCATAGAACTAAGGAGAAATTTCTAGTATTCATCAAGTGACTTAATGTGGTGCAAATATGCATTTTCCTATCCGAATTTTCAGGAGGATTTGCTACAATTCCATGTATGTTCTGCACAAATGCCGTCATTTGATGAGCTTTGCAGGATCACTTGATGTAAACGTGCCAGTATTTCGTGGACACGTCTTATTAACGGTGACTATACTTGGAAATTGATTTTTTGCGCTGGGAGAGAGAAGCATAGCAATGACACTTGAAGGAAGAAAACATTTCGTCATTTTCTAGTCGGCTGTGCGTTGTGGGAAAATTAAATGGACGTCCTTGTAGAGTTACACCTTGACCGGTTTTCGAAATTTTATGACACTTAGGTTGCTTTGTTAGATCTGCTGCATTCTTAGGATATCGGCAAGTAAACGCTGATAATGCTGGTTAAACACTTAATTTACAGCCCAAGTTGTCAAGGAAGGTGTGACAGATCTCTAACATTGTTAGTCGCCCTGCATCATGCATTATCCAAAGCTGTAGGGTATTGCCTCTGCCAGTGTTGTCAGACATAGATAGCATATTTTGAATGCATCCTCAAGTACGCACAGAGCATTTTC
>CALYDF020008597.1:0-11515 GCA_944474145.2 Dicrocoelium dendriticum
TGTAGTGGACTCGGACCCAAAGAGAAATAAAGATAAAATAAATGATGATCAGAAATGACAAGACTCACAGAAGGGTTTGATGTGAGTTAGAAGTCCAACCACATAAAACTTCCTAGTCCTCTTGCGTCAGCCACTCCGATTGATGACAAACGACGATGGTGAAACCGATTGAGACGGAACAAGATCTGTGGATGAATATTGCTCTAGGTTAGAATGTAGTGACCGATAATGCCATAAAATCAGTGGCACAAGAACACAGAGAAAACACGTCGATTTGCCCGCGTGGTTCAAAAAGTGTGTTATTTATCAATCAGAACAAGTATACAAGGTTAATATACAAGAATTGATTGTAATAGGAAAGGAATGTACAATGAAAGATAAGTAAATTTACAGGCGCTACACACTCACCTTGCTGGGCTATGATTTTGAACTCCGTTATCAGTCAACGAATTCGCTGGGCCAAGCTGATGCGTTGTCACGCCTCATTGATTCCCAGCAGCAAGAACACGAGGACACCATCATTGTCTCAGTTGAGATCGAACCTAATATCAAATTCTCGGTGAACGAGGCACTACATGGTATGCCATTTACGGCCGATGCTGTGCGGGCCGAAACGCTTCGAGACCCAATCCTGAAGAAGGTGACACACTTCCACAGAACCAGCTGGCCACGTTCGTGTTCATTTGCCGAAATATAGCAGTTCTATCAGCGAAGATATTGGCTTTCCATTGTGGACGATTGCATCATGTTCTCAGACAGAGTAGTCATCCCGCAGGCGTAGCAACAAAAAGTGCTGCGACAGTTCCATACAGGACATCCAGGGCTCAACCGAATGAAAGCGCTTGCCAGAAGTTATGTGTATTGGCCGTTTATGGACAGCAGCTGGAGCACCTAGCTAAAAGTTGTGGCAACTGCGCTGCCGCCTCAAGGGCACCACCGAAGACTGAACTCCGCTCATGGCCTAGACCAACTAAACCTTGGAGTCGTGTTCATGTCGACTTTGCAGGCCCCATCAATGGCCAGCGCTTTCTCATAGTGATCGACGCTTACAGCAAGTGGCCCGAAGTGTTCCTCATGAAAAGCACGAAAACCAGCGCAACCGTCTCTAGGTTGCGACAAATCTTCAGCAGGTTCGGCTGCCCTGAAATATTGGTGACGGAAAATGGAGCACAGTTTACTTCGGCCACATTCACTGAATTCTGCCAACGTTGCGCCATCAAACACATGCAGTCTCCACCATTCCAACCACAATCGAATGGCCAAGCGGATAGGTTTGTGGATACATTCAAACGCGCTCTCTTCAAATCAAGGAGGGAGGGAGACATAGAGGATGGGATCGCCCGCTTCTTATTTCTGTATCGATCTACACAAAGTTTACAAACACCGGGCAGAATATCACCAGCAGAGGCAATGATGAAGAGAAAACTTCGCATGCCATATGATGCAGTTCGGCCATCCTCAGAGTCCATAGCTGGTGAAAGGAACCTAAAGATGGAACGTGATTTTAATCGGCGGTTTGGGACCAAGCAACGTTCGTTTAGACCGGGTGGGCCAGTACTTGTGCGTGATTATCGGGGTGGACACGCGAAATGGACGCCAGGCACGATCCAGCGCAAGCGCGAAAGCGTCATTTACAACGTGCTGGTTGGAACGCAGGTATGGGTACGCCATGTAAACCAACTGCGAACAACAATGTGTCAGCCACAAGCAACAGAATCCGCCAAGCTTCCATTTGACCTGTTGACAGACAGCTTCAACTTGCCTACAGAGCCAGTAGAAAAACCCTGTCATCAGACGAATAGTACCAGACCGCAGAGCATGGAATTCGAATCCAGAACACTACAGCCAAGGCTATGCTCCGGTAGGCGAAGAATCCCTTCCAGGAGGCTTCAGGTTAATCCCCGGCTAGCAGCATACACAACGGCAGCAGCTTCAAGAGGGGAGGTATCCGGGAATCATATAAAAACATTAAAGAAAAAAGAGAAAGTATATAATGGCGATTGAAAGCTGGGCTGAAAGGTATCGCCTACCCCGTGCGGTCGATCAAGCAATCGATCGAGCGGACGAATGCGTTTTTAAACACCCGGCTAATTGGACTTTTGCCTCAGAGATGAGAGGGCAGTGTTTTCGGCGGCATTATCTGGCTACGTTGGCAGAGTTTTGTTAACACGCTTTTCGTGGTCAAGACTGATGGAATTTTGATTTTCCTTCGGCTGGGCTAGAATTTTTGTGGAGAAAATTTCTGGATGGTTAATTCGGAATAGCAAAATACACGTCCGATATTTCCATTACAAACGCCTAAAATTTGTCAATAATTTAATCAGAAGATTAGTGGCTGGATGTTTGTAGAGGAAAGTACGATCTTTAGGGTTGACTATATCTACTCTTTCGAACTTTAAAATATACGTATCAGAATTAGATCCCTAGGGATTATATGCTACAACCTAATATTTGTTGGGAATGCTTTACTTCACGTTTGGCCACCAGGTTAATTGAAGCATCATCGTAATCGACTTCAAATCTCCTGAAAGCTGGAAGACTGCTAACGACAAGGATTTTGGAATGCAGTAAAGGTACCGCAGATCTTTCGGAACCTTAATAATAGAAATGCTTGTTATGTTCTCAGTCTTCATTGGACCATACCGCATGCTGGCGTAGTCCACACGCTTGGTCCTCTGCAAGATGGCAGTTGAGAATTGACACCAGATCGATGCACTGGTTAAAGCATGGCTTACATTCCAACAAGCTGCTCAGGTCGAAAACGATTTCACTGTACTGTTGTGTATTCGGGGTGACTTGTTCCTAATGCCTGCTCTATCTCGACACTTTTAAGTGGAAAGTTTTTGTGCCACTTAGAAGTTGCATACGCCCTGATCTGATCGGTTTAGCGCGGCCCTTCCTATATCACTGGCTTGTCAATTATTATAACACGCAACACAAGAACATGGGTTTAACATTAAAGTTGCATTTCGGACATCCAGGTGCAGTTTGGAATATTCCGATTTGGTTTGTTGGGCGGAGCCTGGGATACTAGTCGGTAAGCAATGATACATAAGACGTATCAAATACGACAGTATAGAAGTCGGAGGCGACTGAACCCAAGGTATATTTTGCAGGCTACAATAATAGGAAGCGAATCAGATAGAGCGAGAAACGTGCAGCGAGGTACTCACCAAAACGGTTAATGTTAACGGATGTGCAGTCAGTAAAACAAGTGGACGTTTCGAAGGTTAAAACAACCGTAAAATCCAATGTTACAAAATACTGAAAGTGCTTGTTTTCCGGTACACTACATGTTTCTAACTTCCATTTACATTCCATAGACTACTCATCTTTTGTTGCTATTTATACCTCATGTTAGGCTTTTGTACCCACACCCCACAAAACACTTGTGACCCAGAAATGTCTAACGGAGTGGCCCCTGCAGCTCCATATTTGCCCAGTTTTTGTAACTCCGGCCTTCCCAACAACACACTTCCTGGAAGACTTCTGATCACTCAGAAGGCTTTATTCTAAACCACACTTACCATGTAACTTGAATGCATTTCACTGGTTGTAAATACCATAAACCGAAAAAGGAAAGCAATTTCTTATATAAAGTACGCAATAGTGTAGTCATTAAGCTAAACCGAACACGCCTTTAAGTGACCAAACTTCATGCCAATTGAGACGACGTTCGGCCACTAGGAATGGTTTTTCAATGCACCCTCACCACACACCGTAAATGCATCCTTTCTGATTGCAAATACGCTTAACATTATGCCGTAATCGATTCCCTACTTGTAAGTACATAATACTATAGCCGTCATGCTAAACCAAAAATGTTTTTGGGTGACCAACTTCCGACCAAAACGTGTCCAATTGTGACGGCCGGGGGCAAGAAAATTGGTCACTCTGGGAGGTCCAATGGCCACTGGCGCTGACGGAAATTAGGATTTTGTTAAGAAGTAACGCCATTTAGGCAAATATCTTAGGTGCAGAGGAGGTACAACCTTATTTAACGGCAATACTGGACAAGTCACACCATTTAATTGTTTATTAACTTGTTATGTGCGAGTGACCATAAGCGCCCAAGTGAGACGGCTGGCCATCAATCCGTACGAACAGGTTAATAGACTAAGTTTCAAACACCCTGAGTGTCCGTTCGTTTTCGGCGTAGCGCTTATCTAGACCGGTAATGCATTTTTGAGTCGAACGTATCTTTAACACATCGGAATTTGTTCCGCAAATTGTAATGCCGCACTGTAAGTTTTTTCTTATTACCGAACCTTTGTCCCTCGTGTGTTTTAATGTGTCGGCCCAGAACACTAAATACGGCAGCTCAGCCGAAGCTCCTCGGCCACTCGTGTCGACCGGGAGTGTAACTTTGTTAAGGACTAACGATTAAATATTCATTGTTGTATTTAAACCGCACGCAGTTTACTTTATGTTCTGTTCTTCTGCGAGTAAACTGATGGCATGCTATAATGGGACAACAAGCCGTCCATCTGTTCGTTTTTCAGTTTCTCCTTCCCTTGCTTTTATTCTTAGTTAACGTCAAGGGACTGGTAGCACAGACCATACAGACATTGATTGTTAGATCGTGCTTGAAATCAAGTTTCAAATTGATCCTTGTTGCTTTGCCCTGAGGGATTGACGCATATTATTAAGATTTTATAAATGAATAAAAAAATTCTTTATTCTCGTGCAATGCGAGAAACACCTATGTAGGCGTGGTCATGTTAACGATACAACTAAATGTCGGGGAAGGTATAAAAGTTGGTGCAAGTTAGCCATGAACTTAGAAATTGTGAGTTCAGAAATGTAATTGGCAATTCATGTGTCTATCAGTTATACGAGTAGGAAGCTGTGCCACTACAGTTGCGATTGATCACGTGGATAGAGTGAAAAGGGTTTGGTGACGTCGATGATGGGAGTGTGGTTGGTTGGTTAATCCTGGGGCCCTGACTTTAGTTAGAGGCGGGTCACATCCGCCTCGTCGCAGTGCTGCTAAACAGACGTCTGTGGCATTTTATAGGACGAACGCTTGCCGGGCGAAAACCCACCACGTCCTGGAGCGCTGTCGCTAAACAATTGGTACCCAGGGGAAGTCCAAGTTTCGTTGTCGATTGAGCAACCTGAGATTGCTGACAAGCCATAAACGAGTGATTGGATGCTTAACAGGTAGGCAGTTATGATTTGATTCAGGTACGTTGAGTTAATCAATTGTTTTGAAGGTTTTTGCAGGTAGGCCATGGCTGGTCCAATCCTCTGGAAATGGCATCAAGCTCCAATTGATCAATGTTAGTAGACAAGAAAGGGAGTGTGTGTTGGAGGCCTGATATGATCTACTTTTGTCTTTGTAGGTTCATACCGTCGTAGGCCCACAGGCCAGGTGGGATCATTGGTAAGTTTCGGTTGATATATTCAGACCGAGGTCAGGGAGACGAAAGCTGTGATGAATCCTGTGTTACTGAGCTTATCCAAGGCAGCATGCATAGATTAATAAGGTCGGAGTGAGGCTGGATCAAGAACAGCGTAATCAGACAGGTTAGCATAGACTCACGATGATAGGGCATGGAAAGGTCAGGTGAAAGAGGATTAGCCTGGTTAAGGTTAAAGAAAGAGAATGCCACGGAGGAATATGCTGTATACCAGGCTTTGAATCCTCAGCGGTCTAGGCGAAGTCAGGAAATAGCAAAGAGAAGTGAGGCAATCCAAACGAACGAAGCGGGCAGACCACAATCAGGCGAAGTGAGGTGAGAGTGGGATAAGTGGCTCAAACAAATAAGCGTATCCTCGGACTGAAATCACTTTAGAGGAAAACATGAGGAAGCGCAATAATAAAAGCAAGGGAAAATGAAAGGTCAGTGAAAGTGCTAAACGTGAGTCAGTAAACTTCAGCCGATTAGCAGCTATCAGAAAACAGGCGAGAGATCTCAGACGAGACTGAAGTAGGCAGAAAGAAGAGACTATTCAGGCCAACAGACGTGTGGGTGATAGTTGAGAATGCTAGCATAGACTCAGGACAAAATCTGAGACATATTTAAGGAAAAGTCCCATACCGAGGTCAAGGAGATGAAAGGTGTGATAAATCAGGTGTTATTGAGCTAACACAAGGTAGCAAGCATAGATTCATAAGGTCAGGTGAAGTGGGAGCAAGAACAGAGTAATCAGACAGGTTGGCAAAGGCTCACGATGATAGGGCTTGGAAATGTAATGTGAAAGAGAATTAGCCTGAGTAAGGTTAAAAAAGTAAATATCACTAGTGTATCTGCTGTAAACCAGGCTTTTGTGCCTCATTTTTCTAACCGAGGTAGGAAAACAACAAAGACAGGTCAGGCGAAACGAGAAGAAAGCAGCAGACAGACAACAAGCAAGTGTGAGATAAGTGGCTCAAAAAATAAGTGTGTCCGCTGGTTTAAATGGCTTTAGGGAAAGGCTGAGGAGGAACAACAAGCAAAGTGGGGGAAGATAAAAGAATCAGTGGAAGTTCCAAACATGAGTTAGTATACCTCAGTCGCCTAGCAGTTGTCAGAAATACACGAGACTGGATTAGACAGAAAGAATAGACTATTCGGACCGGCAGAAGTGGGGAAAACCTTAAAAAGACAAGCAAATATGCAGGACAAAAACCTGAGACAAAAGTTAGGAAAGGGCACATCAAAGGTAAGGAAGAAACACATGGTGATGAATCAGGTGTTACTGATCTTATCCAAGGCACCACGCATAGATTCATAAGGTCAGAGTGAAGCGGGATCAAGAACAGAGTACTCCATCAGGTTAACATAGGCTCACGATGATAGGCTTGGAAATTTCATGCGAAAGAGGCTTGGCCTGGTTAAGGTTAAAAAAAGCGAATACCACAGAAGAATATGCTGTATACCAGGTTTTGAAGCCTCAGGGGTCTAAGCGAATTCAGGAAACAGCAACGACAGATTAGGCAATTCAAACGAATGCATCGAGCAGACCACAAACAGGCCAGGTGAGGTGAGGGTGGAATAAGTGGCTCAAACAATTAAGCGTATCCTCGGACTGAAATGTCTTTAGAGGAAAACGTGAGGAAGAGCAACAATAAAAGCAGGGGAACATGAAAGGTCAGTGGAAGTGCCAAAGATGAGTCAGTTACCTCAGACACCTAGCAGTTTTCTTATAGTTTCATCTTATTTGCACCTAGCCAACTGAAATTGCATTTCTTGCATGCTCTCCAAATCCCTGATGGGTTTGCTAAGTCGTATCTGCCTTGTATGCAATCACTAACCCTGCTGAACAACATAAGTAACCAGGACCTTCCCGTCTAACAAACCGATAACGTTTAGCCTCTGCTTCACTTCCAGTGGATAGCGCTACTGTTGAAATATTGTTTGACTGAATGTTTCAGACCTCCGAATAACGCAAATCAATACTGCTGTGTAATGAACTACGTGTGCTTGGAAGTATTTAGCAATGCACGTACTTTTTTGCATATTTCATTATGGCGGTCAAAGGTAAACGGAGAAACTGTTAGTTTTCGTTCCAAGTGGTTTGTGATGGCGATAGTTCTTCTATGCGTGGAGGGTAAAAGGCCTGCTTTATACGAAAAATGATGGCACATCATTTGTTGTAATACATGTGCTAGGTGGCGTTTATTACAACAGTGTCTTCAAAACCATAGTATGACCACCCTCGTCAACGGCCATGTTAAGGGATTGATTTATCTACCCGTTTTGCCCTTTATCGCGCAATTATCATTAAACGAGCAGTGTACGCAATAATTTGAGACCGTGCTGCACAACGGTATTCTCGTTACAAATGCCACACACACGTGAGCTTGAACCAAAATTTGCACCTGAAGCGATGATGGCACCCAGAGCCAAACGGCCCCGCGTAAAGATGACTCCGAAAAAATCACCGAAGGCAGCTACCCAAACCTCACAAACTCATGAAACAGCAAAGTGTGAGGCATCCCCCAGCCGACATCCGAAGGGGGTATTTGGCCGTATACTACCCAGGAAATTAACGTACCCGAGGATCTTTCTTTGGATGCATTTACGAGAACTATCCTTGCAGTATATGGTTTAGCAACACGTTCGGTACGTGTTGAGGGACTACCTAAAAGCAGCAGTAAATTCCCTGCACCGATCAAAATATATTTTAAGGATGAAACAACTTTAAATACCGTCGTAACAAACTTTGAACAATTACGCAGTGCAACCATGATAGATCAGCTTTTTCTCAAACCGCGAAAGCTAGCGGTAATGAGAATAGCCCGCGGTAACAGGGAAACAATCACACGTCCCATATCCACACACCGGACTTCCGCAGCTAGTACATCACCCAATATTATTCAAGGTTTTTCTCACCATGTTCCAGATAGTCCAGACTCTGGAATACCTACCTTATTCCACCGGTTGTTACCGCCGCAACAACTACCTGAGCGGGCAAATTCCCTTCTTTCTACACCACATCACGCGCCTTTTTTATCCAAGGTAGGGATGAGCCGCGACAAGCTCATCCCGACACCCAATACGTCACCAGCGAAAACCACGCTCTTACTTCTTTTGACCCAGTTCCTACAGCTTCTACAGATGGCCCAGTAGCTCTTCGTGCTCCCTTTATGTCATCCATAAAACTGGGAGACACTGGCCAACTTTTCTCCATTATACTCATAAATGCCAGGTCACTGAACAACAAGATGCATATTCTACGCCCTTTGGCCATTCTTGCTGCGCCTGATGCAATACTAGTCACCGAAACATGGTTTGATGCGTTTACGTTCGATGATTCCTTTTTCATTCAAGGCTACCAGCTGTATATACATTCGCGTACACACAAATGAGATGGAGGGTGTGCTAGTTATCTGAAGCAAAATTTCTCTACTAGTATCGAAGTTCTAGATAACACCGAAATATTGGACTCTCTCTGGATAACGGTTGATGTCATGGGACCCAAGTTACTACTTGAATGCATTTACAGGGCTCCTGATACATCACCTGTGAGCGACAAAGCGCTAATAACTACTTTTGAGCTAGCTGCCAGCCATCCATGTGCATGCAAGCTTGTGGCGGGCGACTTCAATCTTCCTGAAATCCAGTGGTTTCCACCCACTTCCCCAGCGAAGTATAGTGGGCTATTAGCCTGCATCAACTTGGGAGGATGGGTGCAGCATGTATCAACGCCGACCAGGTCTAAACACCTGTTAGACCTGATATTTACACTGGGTATATCCAATATACGTGCATCTGTAGGCCTAGAGTTTTCGGGGAGCGACAACCGAGTGGTATACTGCTCGATGTTTGCAAACATCCCGGCAATCTGTACGAGTAGATCAGAGGCCATTGAGATATACCGGCCGATAAGCTCCATAGACTGGCCCACATTTGACACGATTATTCGAGCAAGGAACTGGGAACAGTTCTTTCTGTCCGACTCCCTGGAGCAATCGTCCGCAATATTTTATGGCAACTGCATTATTGTCTGGACCTATTGGCTCCATTTACTCCTTTAAATAAAAGTTCAGGAAAAATTAGGAGGCAAACTAAGCTGCATGCAAGGTTGAGGCAACTACGACGTTCCTACTACAAGACGTTCAACTTTGCGCATGTGCTGAGAGCCAACGAGATTGCCAGCCAGCTATCGTCCAGGTCTGTATTGATTAAAACACCCCAAGAAAGAGCAGCCATGGCCAGTGCAAACAAAGCCAAGCACCTCAGCTGGCTGCTGAGTTCTCGCACTCCTCATTATGGAGCAAAGATCACTTCCATACGCGTCGGCCCTTGCAAAGCAAGTGAAGATCCACGGACTATATGTGAGATGTTCAACTCTTACTTCAAAGAGTCCCAGTGTGAAGAACTGTCCCCGGTCACTACTGAGCTGGATGTGTCCACCAGCCAGCTGCTCTCCACGGTTCAGTTCGATCTAAAAGGCATCCGTTCCGCTATCAAAACCATAAAACCATCCACCAAACTTGGTCCTGATGGAATTTCACCCATACTAATTAAGAATGGGGTGATGAACTTTCCATACCCCTCTTGAAACTCTTCACACTCTCTTTGGAGAAGGGCCAATACCCATTGGCTTGGAAGCACTCTATCATCACACCGCGCCATAAAGGTGGCTCCGTACAGGAAGTCAGCAACTACCGACCCATAAACCACACATCTATTCTCTCACGTGTGATGGAAAAATCGGTTAAGCGTGCGCTTATGGCCTGCTTGAATGCAGGAGGCCACGTTAGCAGGTCACAGCATGGTTTTCTAAGCGCACGATCCTGCGCAACCTGCCAGCTTGATTTTCTCAACCTGGTCACTGGCGCGATTGATTCAGGTCTGGCGATTATTACGCTATACCTCGATATGCAGAAGGCGTTCGATAGGGTCCCCCATAAACGCCTATTACATAAGCTCAAGGCTTACGGTGTCGTCACCCCTGTGCTTGACTGGCTTAAATCCTACGTAACCGGGCGTACGCAGTCCGTGAAGGTAGCACACTTTGAGTCCAACCCTGTCACAGTTTCCAGCGGTGTTGTGCAAGGCAGCGTGCTTGGACCAACCCTGTTTTTGATCTATGTGAACGACATCTGTAGCAGCCTGCGCCATGTTCGCCCCTTCCTATTTGCCGACGATATAAAGGTCGTATATGTCTTACCACCAAGCGCTAAAGTATCCGCACTACAAGAGATCCGTGAAGATCTGAGGACCTTAGAGTCGTGGTGTCAAAATTGGCAAATGACATTCTCTGCTGATAAATCTAGTGTTCTGACCCACAAATGCTCCATATCGGATGGTGCGTTTACGTTGAATGGTACGCCCATCCAACTAAAAACGTTAGCTACTGACCTAGGTATTCGCTATTCTATGACCCTCAACTTTTCAGAGAATGTGCAGTATCAGGTAGCAAAAGCACGCAGAATGGTCTTCCACATAGGCCGCCACATTAACTCGGCTGAAGCACGGTTGGAACTTTACCGCAGTCATGTTCGTCCGCAGCTGGAATACTGCCCCTTCATCTTCAGTAATTTGCGGAAATCAGACCGCATATTGCTCGAAAAGGCTCAGCGGCGGTTTACCAAAATAGTAGCCCCACAAGGCCTAGCGCTCAGTTGCCTACAGAGGTGTAACCATCTCAAACTCCAGCCTCTATGGCTGCGGCGCATTATCTTAAACCTGTGCTTCTTACCTAAGTTAATATACCAAGCGGTGCACAGTGATATCTCCAGCCTGACACTGAGAAGGGGATCAGAATTCAACCTCCGAAACAAGCACTGCACAGTTGCCCCGCTGCCAGCGAGGAAGAAACTACGTTCACGTTGCTTCCTTGTCGCTTATGTAAATAGCTGGAACAAATTACCTTCACAGCTGCGGGAGATTCACAATCCACAGGCTTTCAAGCATGAGGTACGAAAGTTTATGCGCCTGGATAACATAAGACGCCTTTTCAACATCTGTGATTCTGATGACAACCTTTTTGAGACCGGCCCCGATGGGGCATAGATCACATTTTGGTCTGCTCTGGCGCAACTTTGTATTGCGCTCAACTAGGCTCCATGACAGGAGCA
>CALYDF020008598.1:0-11516 GCA_944474145.2 Dicrocoelium dendriticum
GATTAGTGTCACCTGCTACTACAAATAGTCTTAACTGAACCTAGTTCGACCGAATGTGTGGTTCAGCTCGAAGGTGCTAGGTTAAGCGGGTAACAACAATGGACGCGTACGTTCTATTTCCTCTAACGGTATACAACGTTGCATATGAATTGGATGAATGTTCATTAAATGATATATTAATTTAAGGACCAGAGGATATTACGGAACTAATTTGAGACGTTTTCTGTTTGGTATAAAGTAGAAACCACCATTTAACTTTGCACAATAATCTGCCTCGAAGGGGAATCAAACCCCTGACACACGGCTTACCGGTCCGCTGCTCTACCAACTGCAATTCTAACAACTCCAGCAATGGGCGAGCTTTTAGTTGTAGACGAGTAAACTTGACGACACATCTTGAAAACAAATTTCGACGCTTACTTCGGAGACCTAGGGCGCTACCTCCCCTGATACGTTCACATAACCACTTTAAGCATGGCCGAACTAGAAGCTTACGAACATAAAGAGAAAGAAAATTTTGGTTATCATCCGGATGTTCATGCTTACCAAAATACAGAAATGGCGGCATTATGCAACAAGTGCAAGTCATCCCCATCTCCGGTTGTATATAAACACTACCGTGAACACCCACTTCACCAGACTCGCTGGTGAGGCGAAGCAAAACTGCCATAAGTCAACGCTAATGAAAGCAAGTTGCTCTATTGCGCACCCGCTGACATACAATTATAAACGGGCGGGAAACTTAAAACGGGTAGTTCACCCGATTAGAAGCAGTGCGCAATTCCAAAATGTTCTGATAATAAGTTCCGCGGACAACACCATACTCAGTGGCCTACAGACGAGATTGCTACTCTGCCAGGTGGTAATACCACAAGCTGTTGTCAATTTGCAGAATGGTTTAGAGCCTCGCTTCTCCTCTAACCACTACCGAAGCTTCACCGCCATCAATTTCATATCCTGGAGTCCACAACAGAGTCTACCTTAGCCGCGGTTGTGTCACACGTCTCAGTAGCATCCGGTGTTACGCCTAGATGGCACCATCCATCACCGTTAGGCATTTGGTCAATGTCGTGCGGATCAGAGTCGGACATTTTCCAAAAAGGCCAAAAATAGCACGATCGGTCTATTCAAAAGATCCCCCTTCCACTAGCCCAGATGCTGTTTTCGAATCACAGTAGGAGTTCGTATTCACGTCATACAGGTGGGATACTTTGAATTTACCAGATTTCTTTAGGGCAATATTATCGACGCATATCATTCTTTCAGATGATAGTAAAGGCGACATATTGGCTACAAACCATTTGCATGTGTAAAAGCGGTTTGCTAGGTAACAGGGGTAAAAGCATAGTCACGGTGGCTTACTCTCCGCAGGTGATAGACGAGGGTTCATTTCTGCCAATCCGGGGTGGACCACTGTAAGTCCAATAGCCGAAGTGGAAGCGATCACACATCCTGGTGGATGTCCTCTCACCTTTCCGGTTGGTTTGATCCTCTGTAGACGATCAAGTACAGAAAGTGTCTTCCTCGACGTTGGTCAGAATTTCGTATCTGTCTTACGCTTTCACGTCCCTACGTGCGTCTGATACATCATCTGCTACCCCATCGCGTCTATTCCTAACTTCCGGACCGGCATGTCTGTTTTGTACGACTGGCCCACTAGCGTTTTCTCGCACCCACATGTACCTGCATTCTATTGAACACACTAAATATAGCGCTGTGTTTGGACGCTTTACCCTGGTTGTCTGGTTTGTCCATTAACCTTGTCATCGTTATTCACTGGACGCTATTGCCGCAAAAGTTGGTATGCAGTTATTGTGATGGAGTCATGCATCGGCTGTGAAGAGTAACCGCGCATACCTACTTCGTTGGAAAAAGCGTTGAAGTCTGTTGAAATTACCATAGATAATGATTATAACATCGTGTCGTTGTCCAAAGTCGACTGTGACCTTTCTCCCAACCGGTGAGGGCGCTATAGTTTCAGTCTTTGTCGAATATTGAATCAATCTTGGCGGCCATGGAACGGTAGCCTAAGCCTTGATCAATAATTCTCTAACCGTACTTCCCGCTAAAATTATTTACCTATGCGCTGTCCCCTGTGTTCCTTATACTTTGTCCAACAGTTATCTCGGAATGCGTCTAAATAGGCGTTTCTCGTATTTCTGCGAATACATCTTTATGTTTTTAAAGCATTGGGCTCCCTGTACTAACGTGAACACAGCAATAATGAGACGAAGGTTGCAAGAGTATGGGCCCTCTCTTCACATGCAAACGGACAACATATCAAAAGATAACATTACAAAATATATTTTATTTGCTTATTTATTGGTTTATACTATTTGCATATAGTATTTGTTGACATATTTTAGCTGAAAGTGAATGACAGTTGATTAATACCAAGGGACCGCTGTTAGTTTTGTCACCATGCTCACAACTAATCGCGTGCATGCTGTTATGGCGGAGCAAGGATTGATAGAATAACAACTTGCTTGTATGGCTCCAGCTAACGATGAGAGATGGCGGAAGCGGTTGAAAAACGAAGTATATTAGAAATATATTTTTGCTTTTATCCAAAGATTCCTTCCAACTTTTTCAAAAACGCACCCAGTTGAATATGATCCGGGTGGCTGATACGGCAGGAATCCAATTTCCAACTAGGTTTCGAAGGATATATCAGGAAATCCAGGGCAATAGTGTTATCTGTCCGGCCCATATACATGCTACTGCAAAAAATGGAAGAATTGTAGTTTAGGTTTGACTTAGTTGCAATTTTGTATTCACAACTAAGTTTAATGCAGTACCTGCACCCCTGCTGAAAGCATTGGCGTAAACTCCTGTCAGTTGTTTCGGATTACCATGAAGTGAACTGAAGATACTTATTAGTAAATTTAGCCTGCTTTCCTTTCTCAATCATGCTGTAAAGTACCAGACAATAAGTTTTAAGAATAGCCTACTATTGCGTAATGTAGTGTTGGTTCAATGTTTTTGCTTTCCCCAGAAGCGAATGAAATCGATGCCATTTTTTGCGACGGTAATCTTTACTCATCGTTACATATTATGCGGTGATAATTGCTAGACACTTGCAAGTAGTGCTATTCCATAGCCAACGGGCATCTGCACCCTAGTTAATTGGCACAAATATACCATTCGTACTCTATGCTGACATGGTTTATTAACAGTAAGCAGCCAACAAATTTTGCACAAATATCCAAAATTTGGAGGTGTGGTAACTGTCTGGTATGGCAATCACAGCTGAGGACAAAGTTCTCAATTAACACTTAAGGAATATCGTGGTAGGTAGAAGAGTACAGCTAGAGGTAAGCAATGCTGACCATACAATTTGATTGAGAAAAGTTTAGGAGATGATAATGCACGTTTATCGGCAATCAGACTAATTGCATATGACATTAGTGCATAAATAGCATTTATACCAACAAAAATCTGAAGGGTTGATAAAAATGATGAATAGCGGTAAGATGAATAATGTACCGTGAATCAAAAGAGACCAGTTAGCAACTGTGATAAATACACTACACATTTGTAACCATCAAAGGTTTCCTCATTTTGTCCAACTCTGAGCACATACAATTTTCAAAGGAAGGCGAGAGAACTAACCATAGAAACGGACGTGATCACACACGCAGTTAAATGGACGGACGCAAAAGAAGCAAACTTGGCGGAACGTAAGTATTCTTTAATAGCATTATAGCATAAACTTTTATGCAAGCATTTAAGTCCTGTAATTATTTATCAAAAATCAGACTGCATCACCACTAGACGATGTACATATTAACTATAACGTTCGGAAATGTCGGCAAGCATGTCAACAAGTTGTTGGAATCCATGATAGCATTTGCTCAATCTTTCTCACCAGTCATTGGTACTAATGAGAACATTAAAATGTGCGACGTACCAGTAAGATAACAGTGAATATTGTGTAAGGCCAGAAAGAATATTGTCCACTGTTGTAGTGCTTTATCTCAGTTTACATTTGGCTAGTACATTTAGGATGAAAAGTGTAAGGGCGGATAGAACATGGTATTTAAATTCCGTCATAACTCTTACTTTAAATTAAATAACATATACCCTTCTTGTAAGCAGCGTTCAGGCATCCTGCTTTTATCAATTCATGAAAACATTCAGTCTAACGTGTACTTTGGTTAGCTTCTCTCACATCAGCTATGTGTACTGTATAATGTTAAGTTGCAGTGATGACATCGAAGCTTCAGAATCTTCGTCAAATATTGGAGTTTACTGCACGAATAGTATACATGTTACCCAACCTATGCAAGTCTGCTGGATTAGATCGGCCACAGGTTACAACAAAAAACCAATGTGCATCAACTGGTCATTTGTACATTCACATAAACCATCCAGTATTTTGTATTACGACTTGTTTAAACAGTTGCTTAACCACGATATATGCGGTTCTATAAAAGGTAATCCGGGGCAAGCGTGATGCCAACAAATTACTAGCTTTTAGACTGAATAAATGAAGGTGGTAAGGAGTGTTTTTAGAACATCCGTAAAATGTCTACAGACAAAGAGCACTAAAAGACGTTCCATCTGGACTCGGAGGTAAATGGGCAAGTGTATACCAATTGCAGCCATTCGAACGGGAAGTGATTTGAACTCTGGGGAAGGATGAATACTACGGTAGTTTCAATGGTATAATGCATTCCTAATTCAACTAATGAGAATAAATTCCATAATAATTTTGTCGGATTTGCACAAAAATTTCAAAACCTTTCTGTAGCATCAATTTCATCTAAATACTGCTGTGTAAATCCATCCTATATTTTGCATAGGTTACATCATCATCCAAATCATGATCAAAATTCGTTCGCCACTCCAATGTCGATGCGATCCGTTTTTCAATACATGCTTGGGAAAATTACCAAAAATCATCATCCCTTTGTTGTGAATTTAACACCTTCTCTTTCGTCCGATCACTGTGTATCAACGCTAAACTTGATGGATCTTCGAGTACACATGGTAGTTCTCGGTTGTTTCCCGTCACTGCGGATTTGTTGCTCAGGGTATTGGATGTACATGTGGTGAACACAAGATGACCCGAGAATTTAATTTGTTTGTACATTTCTTGTCCATCTTTTTCTTTACTACCAATTTATCACAAGATCTCTGGCTAGAAATGCTCGCCGACATGTATGTGTGATAGGTTGTGATGCTCATTGCATATATCATTTTGCAAGATCGTATTGAAAACAGATGGTGCATCTGTCACTGGAAATCATCTGAAAAATTGATGACCCTAGCTGATTGGTCGATTCCAAAAGCCTTATAATAAGGGCTGCATACATTTCGTCATCAAGCGATTTGGCATTGTCTGAGAAGTGCTGCTGGCAGCTGCTTCCGTCGCGGGCGAAAATTATGCCTTAACCACTGTACCCACAACGGAGATGTCAACTTCAAACGTAACCCGCACTTCGGTCACAAGCCGCGGAGCCACTATCTTGCTGTGCCTTAGTAAACACGTGATGTAGGTGACTGCTTCCGTAATTCAGCTTACTCTGGTGACAAGGGAAAATTGATCTCTTCAAAACAGCTAGTCTCCCAAATTGCTTGCAAAGTTCTGACTGCAAATAGTATTGGCCGTGCTTGCATTATCCCTAATATCAAGGTGTATATTAACCATCACACTAACTGACAAGCTGAAGCCGTGGACAAAATTAACCCTGCATAACCATTTGTGTGTTGGTGGAAGCATTTGCGGCCCTGGCTATGCCGTGGCTGCGAGCAAATCACACATGACATTTGGTTGGCGACATGACACCATACAGTACATGATGGCTGTGGATCGGACGAAAGAGTTGTGCGAACTTGAAGCCAAACGCTCGAAAATTGGTCCATGGATATAATATAACCTGATAGTACTTATGCAGATCAGATAAATGACACAAGTGATCTAGACGAACAAGTGCAAAGCCCAAGCGTTGGCCAAGAAAGCAATTCGAGTTTTATACTAGACATACACCCATCGATTTATACAATATTCATCAAGTTCCAGACTACGTTTCAAATATTGTATAGCTATCTCCACACTAATCTGATTTGTACAAGTGTATGGTTGGGTCGAGCTGCCAATGTCAAATGGATGTCTAGGTAGCTGGCAATACCGGGTTCTGGAGTTCCTGTCAGTGCTGGCTCCAGAGGGAATGTTGGAAGAGAACTACGATTAGAGACGGGAGCATGGGTGACTTGCGATGCAAATAGCACTTTTGCATCTACACACCTCATAACCATTGTAAATCCAAATAAAGAAGACCGCGAGACATGTGGATAGGAACTAAATTGCATCAACCAAGCCGGCCAACTATTATTCAACATGCACAGGAGCAGCTTCCATTTCCAATTTGTGTAGTAGACAAGTCAACATGGGAAAACATGCGTACCAGCCATAGAAAAGGCGGTGGTCCTGTTGTAGTCCGTTCCACGATCGGCACATGGAATCACTCGTTGAGCATTGCACAGTCACGAGTACGGTGCACCGCAACCCAACTCGCTACAAGTAACTGTCTTCTGCGGTCTCTTGGTGGGTAGTAGACTGGACGGCTCCTTGTCAAGGTTCACATAAACCTATCCAGTCCGGGGTTCTCAGTAAAAAACCAAGCACTGAAAGGCGAGGAAATCTTGACGCAATTATACGTACAGAACAACTGCAGCGAAGAGGTGGCACATGTAATATAATAACCGCCTGATTGACCTGGGTTAATAGACCGAATAGAAGAAGACGCATCGCAACTACCAATCAGTAGACTGATTATGCCTGGTAAACCGATGACCCAGCAACTTATGGGTGTTGGTCCCACCTTGTCACGCTGGCGCCGTACCAAGGCCGCTTGACTGAGGCACTCTTGACCGCACTCGCTACAGCACGATAAGCTCGAAATCGATAGCCTTGAATCCATTGACGCCTGCCGCGTTCGTACCCAGCGTTTCTCCCGCGTGCAACAAGGGGCTCACCTGCAACTGAGCAACCGTCTGCTTCGTCAGCTCGCGTAATTGATGCGGACTAAATGTATCTGCTTCCAAAAAACTAACACCACATTCGTGCATGATAAAGTTACCTTGAATTTGTACTGGTAAATCAATTAAATAAATAAATAAATAAATAAATTTGTATATTTACCGACGGACGGTACACGGCCCCATAAGTGGGAGCGATCATGTGATCATGTGATGATCTGATACGCGCGTAGGTTCACTGCACTAATTTGCTTTTGTGACAGCTGCATTTGCATCCTCGTGGACTTCATTCAGTTTGTATACAACAGTCATCTCAGATGCTGCGGCAGTATTACGCAGTCCACTGCATGGTTGTGACTGTTTCGCAACACTTCCGTGTCCGAACCACTGGTACATCCACCCATGTGCAGATTCCGTCGCAGAAACTCTTGCTGAAAACGCTCTAGGTATTGGATAACACTCGGTACATCGTACAATCTATGCTATCGTATAGAAGAACGGATAGCATCAGCAGTTTATACACAAGTAGCTTCGTTCGATCCACAAGCTGGTGATAGATTCACACATGTTGCTCTAGTTTTCCAAACGAAGCAGCCCCCATTGATAGCGGATGCGCTGCTCGCTCGTCATCTGCAGGTCGGTTGACCTAATGCTTCAGCGGTAGCAACATTTCCATGCGGTTTCCAAAACTTCATCCGTAACCTGAATTTGGGAAGGACCCCCAGCTTTCCTTAATGTTGAAGTCTAGAATAGACAAACAGTTTTGGTAGTGTTGATATTGAACCCGAAGTTTGATGTTGCCGAAGCGGAAGACCAAGTCATATGCTGTAACTCATCTGTTCTGTGTGCATACAAGGCGCCGTCGTCAGAAAGCAGCAACATACGGATAGCTACTTCACGTAATTTGGTTCTCGCACCGAAACGATAGATATCCCGCAACGCGACATCAATAAGGTTTTCCAAATGAAAATCGTAATCACAAGCAAGTTAAAATGTACAGCATAAAATTTTATGAAGGTAACTATCAGACAGAGTGGAAGATAAGAAAACATTTATGTCATGCGAGATTCGTCCACACAGCTGCACCCTCGCCCTCATACCACTGTGCAGACATTCATTTTAACCTACCAAGTTATTGGACAATTACACTTACCCACAGCAATAACATGCCTCATGGTTCACCGTATCAAATGCTTTGGTGACATTGGTAAATAAGGATTACAATGGCTCGTGTTGCTCACTACATTCTTCCTTCAACTGACGAGCTGCGAACATCATATTTAGGAGATTTTGGCCAGAAGGGAAACAAAAGCGCATTTCCGCCACGCCTGATTCAACAAGCTGAATGACGAGACAATTGAGCCTGAAACGAACGATCAAACAACGAAGCATTTGAATGCCACAATAACCGGTATCGCATAGCTTTCTAAATTTAGTTTTGTACAGTGGTACAATGGTCCCGCTTTCGATGCCTGCTATCTCTATCTGAAGAGCGAAATTAAACGAAACGCGTCTTAGAGTGGATTGTTTTCAGACAGGAAACATGTAGTTGCTTCTGCTTCATCAGTTACAGTCCAAGTAATCAAATGGCCAAGATTCACTTCAAAGGGAATCGCGGTCCACTTTGAGATTGCGCGTCTCAATCCATCCACAAAACGTGTAATTCTGATTGACCCTAAACTTTTTCGTAACCGGTGTAGTAAGGTTTTTCTTCGTGACCCGTTGGCTTAGCGCTAGCGATCATAAATAACATCCCAAATGTCCCTGATTCGAAGCCTGCTGTCTACTGATGAGAGGAAATAATCTCGTAACGCGTCATAGAGTGCAGTGGTTTTAGGCGAGCATCAACCTACTTGATTCTGCCTCATGCTTTGATTTAATGGCTGCGATCTGTCGCTCCGCTTCCAATGATCAGATTGGCCGGATTAGGACATAAGGACAGGTGTTTGATATCTTTGCACTTTCCACTCTATTTCTTCGTTTAATTTTCTTGGCAGTTTCCACTGCTACATTGGATAGCATCTGGTTATTTTCTCGCATTGCGCTCTTAAGGATTTATAATTTCCGGTCGCTTTATGCCCCTATGTTTAACACGTGTATTTCTGGCACGGAACCTTTTAACAGCTCTTTGCGTCTCCTTCAGTTTCATAACACAAATGATGGAAGAGGACAAGATACATTGTACCGCAACTGATGAAATTCCCTGAGGCTGGATAGCAACACCAATGGCTCATTACTTTATGGTTCGCCATACTGAAACAAGTGATGTTTCAGTTTCCTAAAACCTTATATGGATACCGGTAGAATATTATTTCCAGTAGACTATGCAGGTAGTCTGGGACGGTTTTAGTTGAGTCGGAGATGTCTCACCGCTCTATACCAATACAATCTTTCTCATAATTTCCCATTTGTTGTAAAGCTATTTTAAAACACGTGATGTGATCAAGGGGTCCGACTGGCACAAATGGACCATATAAACGATGCTTCAAAATCTAGCCAGTAATGCATGTTAATCATGGCATTTGACCAAGTTTGATTCAAAGTAGGACATTACCCCTTTTCAGGTAAGATTAGCCACCCGGGCACAAATTGCTGCTAACGAATTTGCATGCGCAGTTCATGTTAAATTACAGCCACACATAAAGTAGTATCTTGTTATAGAATCGAGAATATACGCCTCCTTGGTAGATACAATATCGAAGCACCCCTCACTGCTGAACTTTGTGGAATTAGTGTCACTAATATCATCATGCGACCCAAAATACCATCGGTTGTTAAACCAAAATAGCAGGTACATATACCTAGAAAGAGGAACGCTAGACGACACCATATGTCGGCGTTTGTTATGCTACGAGTGTGCCTGAATCCCAGACAGTTTCTGAAACACGTCATGCGACTAAACGATGGGAACCAGTGTCTCTCTTAATCGACGCTTAGCACTTCAAACTAAGCCGGCCAGTATGATATGCCTCGCCCGTCAACTAAATTCCGTACACTACAGTAAACCGCATTTACTCCATGTAACGCTCTAGTCACGGAAATATGCAGAGGAAATTTACTTGTCAGGCGCTTGCGTGTACCGTTCGCATTTCTATAGATGTTATTTAGAACAATCGTCGAAATTGCAAACAAAATACGGATGACTTCCGTAAACAAAATCAGTGAACTAATGTTTTATCTACGGTATCCCCAGCAACAGACAGCAAAAGACCTTGATGCCAAAGCGGATGTCAAAAAATGGTGCTTCGTTCTTTAAGTACCCGCACTCTAAAAGGTGCTCAGTAATTCGAACTCAAGACTACCGCTACCATCCAACTAAAAAGCGAATGTTCCCCTAGTGATGATACACCGTTACAATCCAAACTGATGGCAGAAAAAGAAATCAAAACTAGGTAAAAAATTTGCAAAATGCTTCAGTTCTAAATACGCATAAATGTGAATGACAAGAGGCCATAATCACACAAGGAGTCACTAAACAAGCCGGTCACATGTGCAGCACTGCACAAAACCAGGACAATGTTAAACCATCCAGACAGCTGACGCAATGTCAGGTTTCCAGACATATGCAGACACCGAGTAATCCACATATGAACCGGAAATGGCCATGAGCTTGTGTTGGCGGTTGAACAAAATAATCTATGGCAGCCGACCCCAAATTGGTCAGCATAGACTCAAAATTAATGCGCAGCTGTAAATACGCTTTTAAATTCCGAGACCCACTACTCTAACTGAGCTACGTAGTCGTCAGATCCACTTGTTGGCACATGTCCATGATACCGAAGCATGGCTGAATACAGAAACCCTGATGATAATATGGATCTAGCTTACATAATACCCGTAGGAAACGATCAACTTAACAAAGGAGCCAAAAAGCTGTATTGCGGATCTGACATGCACGTTGGTATTATCGACAAGCCAAAAACGCAAGCTCTCAATACTGTTTGGTGCTGTCCGCACTTGCAACATAGTGTTGTGTTTTTACAAGAGACCATATACCACACTCAGTTTCCACTAAGGAAATGCATCACCGCCTAAATTATGCCGTGAAACGAGTCGTAGCACGGTCATACAGTCTGGTTCTTCTGGCGGGGTGTACACCAACAAGACAATATTGGTCGACACCGAAATGAACGATGCACAGCTCATGTGTAGCGATCACACAATACTACCTCTTTACCATTACACATCAGTGAAAAAAAGGAGGAAACACGGTTAATGCCCAGTACCATATTCTGTTCAAATTGTTACGAGAAACCAACTGTTCCTTCCTCCTGACGTCGTAGGGCATGCGGAAATTTCGCGCTTTTTGTCTTTCCGCAAATGTAGGCGCCTGCATAAGGCCACCAGTTGTGTAAGCAATTTAATCATGGCGTCCTTGGTGTAAGGCCGATCTTGATGTCTTTCAAATTCCACAAATTAGAGCTGCGAATTTTGCTGCGGTTTTATTCCACAAGCCCCACCAACACACACTGTAAGTCTTTGGATTGTACCGCGGTGAATATGGCTTAAGCAGGGAGACCTCATCATGGTTT
>CALYDF020008599.1:0-11518 GCA_944474145.2 Dicrocoelium dendriticum
CTAGTCGGTATGCAATGACACGTAAGACGTGTCAAATACGACAGTACAAGGCCGGAGGAGACTGAACCTAACGTGTATTGTGCAGGCTACAAGAATAGGAAGCGAATCAAACAGAGAGAGGAACGGTGCAGCAAGGTACTCACCAACACGGTTTGTCACAACGGACGTGCAGTCAGTAAAACTAGTGGACATCTCGAAGGTTAAAACAACCGTAAAATCCAATGTTATAGGACAGTGAAAGAGCATGTTTTCCGGTGCACTACAATGGACAACACGAGGCACGATACAACCCTTGGAACGACATCTTTGTTGTTACTTTGATACAGTGGTATGCACCACATTTTACAGTCGATGTAGTTGTGGGTGCAAGCCGCCAATTAAAAGATTATGCAGCTATAATCACAGAATTTGTGTATTGCGATTTTAGCAATTTATTTTAAGATTTCAGCGATGATTGGAGTGCAATCAATAGGGCAGCATTGCAAAGGTCCTTCATCAATCTGCGTACTTCACCTACAGTAGAAAATGTCAGATGCTTCGACAATTTGCGGAAGAATATTCGCAAAGCAAACATCACATTGAAGTGTCGATAAGCGTTGATATTTTATATCCGGTGTCAATGATATTTAGCAATTTTATTCATGTTTATGTTACCTAGTCACTGCTGCTAATAAGGAGAGAAGCGCAGTTTATACTTGGTGAAACAACTGTACGTAAGAGTTAGGATGGAAACTAAACGTTATGAAGGCTAAATACTAAGCACGCGGCGAAATAACATCAACTGAAATTCAGGTGCAATTAGTTAGACAGCTGATGGTCTTCAGATGGTAGTTTGAACCATAAAGTGCCAGCGTAAACAAATGATGTAAAACTGTCTAAATTATGGCACAAACGGATGGCTAATGTCAACCGCACTGGTACAACTGCAATCTACTGCGGAATTTTCAGCACAATAAAGCCAAAACAGACGTATTTCTGCTAGTCTATGGCGTCATTCCTCTTAAATAGTAAACAAGTTTATTATCATTGAAACAGAAATGTCTCGGGGCTTGCGATATTGGCATAGAATTGATCTAATCGTTGGCGCTGTTTGCTCTGCGTTGCGTGTGATAAGATAGTTACCGTTGTTTTAGAAGTAATCTCTTGTATTGTTAGCTGGTCTAATGTTGTATACATTTTGAACTGCATCGCTTACCAACTTTCATATTCGAGTACCGCGAAACACCGCGGCGTGATTTTCGACACGCCTGTGTTCATGTTACCGAACTGTTTTGCAAATTCCCTCCGGCGATGATCAAGAGAAATGTTGTTTGAAAATACGCGATCGGATGACTGACCAAGTTTGGTTAACACGCGGTAACACCTGATGGTGTGGAAGAATTCTGTGTTCACTAGGAGGTACTCTGGAAAAAGTCAAATGTTTATGGTTTCAAGACTGTTGAGCCCAAATTCGTACAATATCCAGTTTAAGCGGTTTACTTACGGTGCTGAAACTAGGGTTTTACGAGACATGGATTTGCATTGGTATACCGGTGAAGATTGTTTTGATTTCATTGTTTCCTTTAGTTAATTCGTGTTTACAAATACACACTAAAACTACTGCTAATCCTGTTAGCAGCAGATTAGTTTCCGCTGCTTCCGCACGTATATAACACGGCAGTTGTCCCCCATCATATATGCTCCCACAACTACCAAGCTCTTATCAGAATCGACTCCCTTACTTGTATGTTATTAATACACTGAACTATGCAACGGCCATCAATAAGAAACGGCGTTTTCTAAGTGGGTATGTGTGCAACTCAGCGAACTGAAAATGGGCTTCGTTACTGAAACGTATTGAGGCTCCTGAAAATTACATACAAACTTAATGATTATGAGCTCTTTTCCACTTTTCGAAATTCCCTTTATGAATTTAGATGCAATTTCGCGTAATCACATAGTTGGCTCAACAATAATTAATCCTCAACAACAAAAATGTCCAAATATTCTTTTGGCATATCCGTTCTGGGTATCGGATGTCGTATCGAGAATATGCCGATCGCAATTAACTTCCTGTGCGAATGATATCACTGGAACTTATGAGCTTGCTTCTGAAGAAACATACACAGACGTTACTGGAAGCGAAGCTTCATGTCGAAAATCAACTGGTCTTCCTAGCGGCTTTAATTATACACGCGGCTTTCCAATCTTCTGTTTGAGTAGTTGCTTGGACAGAGTACGTTAATATACCAACAAAGGCCATTTAAAAAATAAACCTAAAAAGGGATTGAAGAGTATGAACGCTAGGGTATGTGCTCTGTCTTCCCCCATAAAATGCCTCCAAAGCATGACTCTTTCCTCACTATGGTTTCTCCTGCAATACCTAACGAATTGAGTGGATAGTCCATTTGTAGTACTAGTTGAGTGGTTGGATTGCGAGGCGCGATGTCAATGTGGACCGCGAAACCATTGTTAACTGAACCATAGCTAAATCGCTTGCTGGGACCGAACCTACGACAGCGATAGATATCGGGTGTGCCTCAGCCAAAACACTGCAATCCGATACGCGTTTTATTGTTATTTAGTCCCATCAGTTGTAGTTAGCAGGCTTCGAATCCGACAGCTTTGGGATTATGATTGGGACCAGTACCTCCAGGTTACCGTGACCAGACAGGCAATCCTTAGCATGATGATTAATGACTAATGGTTAAAGCTGAAGTACACGTTATGTGATTAGTTTGCAACTGCAAGCACAAGGTAGACTGTAATTCCCAGTAAAGTCATTAATGTTTATTTCGATTTCTAGTCTCGAATATGATGAAGCAGAGACTTGCAATATCTAAGATGAGACCAAAAACTAGAAACAGGTTTTGAAATGCATTGCTTTTGGGCGGACAAACCTGTATCCTTCTGATACAAACAAATATTTGCCATTCTCGGGCGTGAATTTATCATTCTAACAATGTGCTGTAACGAGTATTATGGTGTTTTAGAGTTCCACGTTCCCTAAGAAAAGACGGACAGTCGGCTGAAAAATATCCAGCAATATGATGGACACAAATAAAAAATTATACTATTTCACACTTACCTCTCGACCGGTGGCCGAGTGGTCTGCACCTTTGGTTTGTAACCATAAGGTCACCGGTTCGAATCAGCGTAGGAGTGGGCCTTCTCGCTTTATACTTTAGCCCACTCGGAGAACCACAACAACTGAGCAAGCCTCCCGAGCTACCAATATTCCAAATCATTTCGAACTTCAGCCCACGCTTGATTGGTGGTGGTCGCATGGCAGCGAAGCGCCGTTAAGGCGTCAAGCTGACACACCTTACATTACATTAAACTTAGAGATGCACACATTTTGCACAGAAGTCAAACAAACACAGGGAATGCGGAGATTAATTGACAGGTAGATGGTTGTGTGAATAAGATGTTGTGCATACCAATTGTTAAACATCATCGTCAAAACCCGAAAGTGCATCTCAATATATCAGTGAAGTGGTAGAAAGGGACGGACTTTTATTTTCACAACCCAGCTGCCAACTGTGTAGTATTTAGCTAGAAGTTCACCACATGTATTTGCCTGGATACTGACCGCACTAAAAATTGCAGGGTGAAAACGATTGATAGCCGAGACAAAATCGGAAAAACAGGGAGAGTTCGAAGATTGGATGCCAACGTATTTTATTGTCTTCTCAGCACCAATAACGAAGCCGATATGCAAGATATAGATAACAATGGCTGCCACCACACTATCTCGATGTGCAGAACGAATGACGACCATTCGCGCCATACGTCCGGGACAGTAGTAGGCTGACAACTACTTATTTCTGCACACTCAGGGCTGGCTTCTTCCTGCTTATGGCAAAGGCCTCAGCACACTGAAGGAAGCGGGGAAAGCGTGACATTATACAACTTTTACTTTGAGCCTTTTTCCATCCGGCGACCCGAGATTAATAAGTGTTCGCCTATGGAGGAAGCCGGCGGTCTACGTGAGCACGTACTCTGATGGGGGTAGTAATTCTCATCAAATTCAAGTTGAACCAATCACGTCACATGCTGTTTAATTCGGGAAGTCAGGGACCCATTCGTTCTGCCATGCAACTGTTTTCACCGTTACATATAACTTTGTATACACTCGGTGAGTTTGCACAGAATGACTGAGCATTCCTCGCTACAGACATGGGAAATTTCGGGTCTCGATTGATAACAACAACTTGGGTAGCATCGCCTTCCTTGTGTATTTGAAATCATATGCTTAGTTTTCTACTGCTTGGGTAAATCACCTCTGAAACTTAACTCGATACACAGATTTTGGCTTTTATATGCAACAAGTCCTTTGGTCCTAGTGGTTGGCTGTGTTTCTTGCTAAATCTTCGAGTGTTGTTGTTTGACATTAATGTTATTGCAATCACAACTAGTTTATCTTTCTTTTGGCCTAACAAATTCGTTTGGCACGACGAATTAGATTATGAGTGTCCAAACCTATGTTAAGGAAGGCCACATGTTGTATGGCAGAAACACATCTAGCCGTATTCACTCTGACATTAAGATAATAACAAAAAATTACCTGTTAGTTTTTAGTGTATGTTTTAGTAAAAATTGTGAAATGTTGTCTTGACTACAATACCATGGTCTGATCAGACTCAGTGACACTACTATCTATAGGCATTACAGCACATATATGACAACAACATGTTCTTGTCCTCACAGGGTTTTTAGTAAAATTCAAAACAGATAATGATCATAAACTACGTTGAGAAAAACGGGCAGGGAATATTTTAGCACATGTACAAATATTTAGGAAACTGTCTTTATTCAGCTGGCTGTAAATTCGGTGAGAAGAAAGCTGTGGTGCCAAATGCGATATACAACATCACTTTGCAATTCAAGCAGCTCAAGTTGCTGGTGGCCTGTGGAATTGTCAGGGTTTACGGTGAAAGGAGAAGATAAATGTCCTATCACTGTTTCCGCAGTTGCAAAGTCATGAAAGCGCTTTCGAAACTCCTTAGCCAGGGACACATTTGCTTTAATATTGTTATAAATCTGTGTATTGATATTACTTTGTGGCAGACGTTATGATTCCCTTTGTGGTGGGGGAATGACTGATATTAGGCTGCGTTTGAGATAGTTGAATTTGGCAAGGTTCAGTAAATTCTTGAAGGCTTATGGTCTGAATACACTTGCGTTGCCACTGTATTTTGTCACTGAAGTCCCGTGTTTAATTTGTTTGGGTACCTTGTAATATCAAGCAACTTTCAAAATTAGTTAGCCAAGCAGGGTTCATTTTTCTCCTAAGAGAAGCGATAAAGTGCGGTCCCTCGACTGTTATTGTGCATTGTTGTGATTCCCCACATTAGTATTCACCCAGAATGTCGAATGGAAACTTTTAAACTTGATAATAAAACATGACTAAAGAGCAAAATTAATCGATAAGTTTAGCACTGCATTCACAACATGATAACAAGTAGAATGTTTGGCACAATAACGTGTTGTTTATTGCGTTAGTTTATTTTAATGGCTTTGTCCCTCTCTTCACTCATTTTGTCAAATAGAAGTGTTGCTAACCCACTGTGCTTGCCAGTCATGACTAGAGCATCATCAGTAATACTTAGAGCTATTTTATCCATGACAAGTTACTGTTATTGAGGAGGAAACGGAACCAAAGAAATCTATTCTTCTTGTTTGGTCTATTGAATAATGAGGGCCAATTTATCGCTCACTTCCACATATGTCATCGCTCACCCAATTATAAAAGATAAGAAGTTGGCCATTGTCAGATGTAGCACATATTTCCTTGTTGGCCATTGAAAAAACCATTGCTCTTTTGGCCTCCAACTGCAGCTTGAAGTCAGAGGGGATGTCTTAAATTCTATGGAACACAATGTGGCGTACTAGACAAACATGAAAAAATGTTTGCTTTTCTCAAAACAAACACTTTTCACAGTTTCTATTACATCTTTTCTTTGACAAATTTACCATCAGTAAATGGTCTGCATTGTTCCGCAATTAGTTTTGCTACATTATTATTAGGCGACTGACCGAATTTGCAAACAGGATTTGCTTTACTTTCAAAACTGGTTAACGTTTAGTCAACTTGTCATGGTTAGCATGCGTCCTTTGGTGGTGCCGCTTGATAGGAAATTCTTTGAGAACCGCCACACTCTACAAACAAATCATGCGCACACACTTGTTCAGTCGTTCATGCAAAACTCTTCCAGCTTTCAATTTTCCTGGAAACAACCCGTTTTGTCCATTTCTCGTTACTGATAAAACTGAACATTACATAAATCAAAAGTTAACCAAAGCCTTTGATAATGTTTCAGTTCAGTTAAGAACTCTTTCTCAATGAGGTTGTTAAACTGGAATAGAAAATATTTGCTTTCTATTTGATTAAATTATCAGAAATTTCTTAATATTATGTCAAAATTAGTACCTTAAATTAAAGTTTAGCACATTAGAAATTTGAGGACCGATCTAACTTATAAAACAAAATATGCCGTTCTCAGAACAACCTAGGTCACACATGTCAAATATATGCGCCGTAAAATAGGCTTACTTTGAGTTTTTGGGGTACCTATGGGTCTGTATCAAAACGATTATAATACAGATCACATCGACTTTTATTATTTCAAGTGTGGTAATTTTAGTTTGATGTATTGCACATTCATTTTTCATTAGGTTGCAATCATTTCTTTCGGACTTTCCTACGCACTCTTGGGTATACTACTTATTAAAGATGGCCAGCGCCGTGACATATGCTTACCATACGGCACACCTTCCTCTGAGAATAATGTTCTAAGAAAGTGTCAGTATAACCATCCCTGTTGTCGTTTTGTGTGAAAGTGTTAGTATATATTTGAAGTATGTATAGTTAACGACCACAACTGTTTTTAAACGCTGATAGTAAGAGCATCAGATAGACATTTCCGGTTGAGATAAAAAGAAACCATAATACATTATAGATTTTTCCAAGGTCTGACGGTATTTACTATTGCGTGCATAACATTCATTACACTTTGTAACGTATGTATTGTCGTCCGTACGGAAATAGCCGAAGCCTAATTTTATTATTTCTTGATGATGCCGTGGACTTGTTGAACTTTCAACGTGAGCCACATCTGGCTGGAGGGCCGGAAGTTGGACACTCATTATCTGGCTACTTCACAACTGCCCATATGTACCGCACTGATGTGAAGCTGGTGCAATACAGTTACTGACCGAACCAAGTTGATTTACGGCAGATGGACGTCTTAATTAATTCATCATCCCTGCGACTTACCGGGATGTCGATATATGGCAGACAAGTTTTTCCTTCTACTTAGCATGTAACCCTAGGTTAGCTTGCTCACCGCTGTGGATTTGCACCAACTGTGTTCGCAGCTGCGCCGTCGAAAATATGCCAAAGGATCGTTAACGATTCGGTTGTAGTAGGTTACCTCCGTTATTTCTGTATAAATTCATCTTTCTGGAATCAGTACATAGAAAGCGGTAAGAACCGGACGTAACGGGCCGCCCATTGCTACGCCATCAATACGATGGTACGCGGTGTCCTATAAATAGAAGTCCACATTCTCTGTGTAAAATAATACTGGTTCTGTCAACAATTCACTCGGAATTGGTGACGAACAGCCACAGCTTAGAGCTACTACGCATAGTTAATCAACCGTCTGAAGTATCGGGATTTTGGCACCTAAAGTTTCCACCTCCCTAGACAAGAGCGTGGTTTTAATCACGGACTGACAACAATCGGTTTGCTGATTTGAGTCCTAACATGGTCAGATGGAATACGATTCCAGAAAGGAGGAAAGGTGCGAGCAGTGCTTTTCCAGGAGTGCTAGGTGTCTGAGTGAGCCCACATCTGACAAATTTCTACCTATACACTTCAACTCTCTCTCCTACCCCACTACTAAAAGTGGCACAATCTATCATGCAGCAAAGGAGAAGCAATTCTCGATGATGAGTTATGTGCGTTTTACATTGGTTATGACCCCCACTTTCGTAAGCCTTTCGGATATACTCGCATGGTTGAGCATGACATCCTTAGTTCCGAGTTCACCTAAGGTCCGAAGATGTTGATTGGTGATAAAAGTAGTTCCTTAACAGGCATCGTTTTAGCATATTGGGCAAAATTATTTAACCTGTTGCATAACCAGATATGTTTATCAGTACTAGTAGTTTGAATCCACTTAAAAAGCTAAAGTAGGTTCTCTTACTGGACATTTATAAAAATCGGTAAAACTTTCTAGAGGTGACTTTAAATTCATGCTCATGCGATAATGCGGCGTACTGCAGCTCATCGAACTTAAAGCTACAGAAATTCATCAAGTACTTACGGGGATAACAAATAATTGATTCCTCCTTCTTGTTGTTCGTCAGCGAATGTGCTAGACAAGCCGAGCAACTTCGCGTCCCAAGAACACGAGTTGATTAACAAAAGTTAAGAAAAAGTCTGAAAACGCAAACAAAAGTCCCCGACCAGGTGTAGTAAACGTAAAACAGATTTTAGTGTCTACTCAAGCTATTTTGTTCCGTATTCAAGTAAATAGACTCCTTACTTCTGAGGTTACACGCAGATGACCTGAGCGTGTTTCTGCGTAATAATAAGGAAGCTGAACAAAGATAGGGTACTGCGAATATATCTATTTTCGCAAATTATAGTACCGATACCCCTTGGTAGCAACTCTTCTTTTTATAATGTAGGTATGAGCATAATGCATGAACAAAGATAGCAGCGCACTAGAGTATATTCGGGCATAAACGATTTATCCATACATAAACATACCATGTTGCAACTTAGACTGAGTAGGCCGTGATGCGACCTGTTGCGGGAATTCGTCTTATTGAGACATTTAAAGCAGTTAATTCACTTAGATAGCTTAAAAAGCGCGGAAACTAGAGGAATGCCCGTAGATGCATTCAATTTGTAAAGTCTCCTCAGTCAGTCTCCTCCTCTCGATAGGCCAACACTTATTAGCTTTGGTTTACTTGTTAAAACTATTCCCAGCGTTCAAAGTTGTGTTATGTTAAGCTAATTACCGCTTCCGTCGGTATTCTGAAGCTGCCAGTGATTAGGCGTAAATGAATAACGCAAGCACCTTGAGCCGATTGCCTTTCTGCGCGACACTACTCGGTACAGTATTATCAAGGTAGTCCGAGAAGCTTAGGCTTATTCCACACCGGGGTTTCTGAACCCAGCTGTGGAAGTATCTTTTGCTCTCTTAATTTGTTCTCTGTGCTGTGTTCAGATTCAGTTAGCAGTTTCCAGTCACTCGACATTCCTTGTGACCCTATCAGCTTGTGCGCCTGCATAACCCTTAACATAGACCGCGCGATCACACCGACCGCTAATCCGGTTTGCAACCACACCGCTCGACTGACCGACGTGCGTAGCTCTCAAAGCTGGAAATTTACAGAACTCCAACCAACCCAATATATCCGGTAACGACGCCACGTTGAATGGTATAAACGCGAATAGGGAATAAGCTCCATGCAAAAAGCCATTGGCGGGTTTGGAAAATAACACCGATTAGTTAAAGGAAGTTTGACTTGCTTGAATTGTTTGGAATGGTATCATGTGAAATGCACAAATATGTCCCAATAACAGGTACAGGAGAGAAATAGCTCACAAGATGCGTTTTGGTTCAATACTGCGTGCTCGACCGTCCCACTCGTTAAGCGCTTGCTTACCCTAGCTCAGAAATGTGACAGTTTAACCGCAGAAGCTGAGCAGAGGACAAATGACAAGTTTTATTCAATTGGAGCACGTATGCGCAAGTGAAGCGTAGCCGCCTCTAAGCAAATGAATGATGAGCTACCTGCTTCCCCCTTAACCGCAACCAGCCACGTCCCCATCTCCGTTGTCTTTTTCAAATTTGGTAGAACGACGGGCGAATACTGGCTTTACCTACTACAGTCAAACAGTACTCATGGCAAACAAAACCAGACACCACTCGAAACGCTTGTTAAGCGAATTCCATCAGACTTGAAATCTAGCATTAACAAGGATGAATCAACCGAACACCAACCGGTACCTGCACCTCAACTGATTCTTGCCGAGACAAAGCCCCCAGAAACCTCAGCTACAAATGCAGAGTTTACTGCAAAGGTCAGCCGATAGAGCACGGCTGCTGGCTCTTCTGTTGTAAACACCATTAAGGCGAAAGGGCGGACAAACAGTAAACAATCCACGGTTGTAAACAGGTTTTGGACAATAGATTGCATTATAGATCAACGAACATAGGATCCAATGACAGGATCCACCCCGTTGTATACGCAAATGTCCCAGAATCCACCGCCATCACATTGTCGGGTAAGTTATTAGACGATCAAGACAAGTGGAACACATGGTGAGTGCTGATGAAAGTGAAAACCAAGCTCCTAAGCTTACTACGAATTACTCGTCATCTGAACTCGCCACCCTTGGGGAACTCACACTTACCTGGGCAAAACTAAAATCCTCCACCGACGTAGAGAAGCTTTTGTCCTCCGCAAGCGCACTAAGACACGGATCCTGTAGCATACGCACCTATCCTGATGTCCCTTGGAGCGCGGATCGACCAAAAAGAAACATCGAAAGTGGAACCAGCAAACAAGACTGCCTAAGCACAATCCTCGTACATGGCGTGCCAGAACATCGTTCTAATTATGTTCAAGAGACCGGAAAGTGGCGGTTTATTAGTGAAGCACTTTTATGGATAATACTCTGGTGCAATCTCTCACCAGGATTCCTCGCTCACCGAATCAGAGTGCATGCAGCGTTAGAAGCATAAAACTTGTGGTTCAGTCAAATCAACAACCAACAGATAGTTTGGATCGATGGCAGAGAAATCAGCATGTCTTCATTCTGCACTTTGGTTGGAGTACGCAGAAGCTTTTCGCAGTTCAAATATCAAAGCACCTGAAGCAGCAAACCTACAGAAGATGACACTGCAGCTTAACTTGACTGTTGCTTCATTTGACTATGATGATGATCTAAAAGAAAGTTGGGATGCATCTAAGGGGAATCAAGTTCCAGACAAGGCATAATTATCCCATAAAAATGTAAAGGCCGACCTTCCATCGGTCGGCATCCTCTCACACTTAATCTCTTTTGCCCTCTGAGGGCTCCTAGATACCAAGAATCTGGCCTGCTTGTATACCAATGCTCAGGGTCTTTTTTATTAACTGGACGAACTGAAAGAATGCCAAACTACTGAGTCATATAATATCCTTGGTACCAACGAGACGCGGATTCAAATGCAAATGACGGACGCTGAGGTGGCGCTACTGGACAAGTCGCTGATCCGGAAAGATAGACACACAAAAGGAAAATGGGTAATGTTGTATTACCGAAGCGATTTACAGTGCAAAGCCGTGGCGGATTCAGACTCGCAGTTCCTCGATCCTCTTTTATGTCGCTTGCAATTAAAATGCAGGGACGCTCGCCTTATTGTCTTGGGATACTCTCCAGTAAATCTACTAGAGGAACCGACTGCCACCTAGCGGCTGAATTATGTTGCAGTTAAAACGAAAGTGTATTCATACACTTATCATGGCTGAT
>CALYDF020008600.1:0-11577 GCA_944474145.2 Dicrocoelium dendriticum
GGTGAACTCGTAAAGAGCACAGATTGAGGCCATCAGTTGCTCGACTGCTTCTGTTAGTATTTCACATTTATTCAGTATCACAGGTAAAAGCTAACAACTGGGATAGCACTGCATACTGGGCAGAACCAAAAACGCTTCATCCGTGTTTTTGTAAAGTTCCGTTTGTAACTGCTCTGACCCAAGACACAATGGTTGGGAGACACGCGATTGGGATATGCTTAGGCTTTCCGGACTGCCTTGAGAATTCCGCAACGAATGATGTTACACAGAATGGCAATGGGCACAATATTAATGAGTAATCCGCTTGTCTTCTATCAAGGATGACAGTCAAATCCGTTAGCGATGGTTAGGACTTTAGTGGTAAAATATAATTTCACTTAGGATAGTTCAATGTGTAGAGCTGGTAAATCCACTTCGAATGAGCGTACGGTGAATATGTTGCGACAACACAGATAGGAGAAATAGAGGTTTGTTCCAAATGACCCCGGAGCACGCGCGTCAAGCGTGTGTGTGTTAACTGAGCAGGTTGTAAGTCTCATGAATTCTACTGAACGTTGGATTACGAATGACATCTCGGGTTAACATTTATATTTGAGTAGAGCTATAACATGTATACAATTACCTTAAACGTCGTTCAAATGATGGCTGCATTGCCTACGCGAAACAGCGGTAGCCTCTTACAACATTCGACCACTGAGTGCCTAAATATTTAGGAATTTACAGTGACAACTGCCATTGTATTCAACAGCAAGGTTTCGTTGTTTTATATATGAGGCACCAGCTTACAATTATCATAGAGTAACATCGATCAGGCAAGTGCTACAATGCATAGGAAAACCATATTTTCAAATAGAAATTCATGGCATGAATTTTCTAAAAGCTCCTTAATTCGAGGTTCCACTATATTATCACTTGGGTTGAGGTAGATGCTTTTCAACACCCCATTATTGGTGGAATTTTTACTGTTAACAGGTTTGCTCTTCTACGTGCTACAGGCAGTTCAGTAATTAGGAACGTCACTGAAAGCGATCCTAAGGTGCTTAATTTGGCATCTGAATAAAGAAGACTTTACAGCGACGCGCGATGACTTCCGTTGTAATGACAGTACAATGTAATCGTTCTGCACGCTAGTTGGCATAACAATCCGTAAAATTTGTTTATTTAATACAGCATCAACGAGCTAATAGAATTGTACTATCGTATATTTTGATTCTTCCTGACTTACCTCGCCACAGCTGTCTCAAAAACATATATGCGAACGCAAATATTCACCGATTGTACATAAAGTCATCGAATTTAAACGTAAATTTGCAAGAATGTTAGATTACAATTTTAATCCATCAGTCTGTACTAGTTAAATTATACCCAACCAAAAGGAAGCCTACTGCTGCATTAATATCCATGTCTTATCCAATCTACTACGGTTACTCCAACATGCATATTCTGAATTTATGAGCAGGTTGAGGGGACGTATCAGATAATGCTCTAGTGGCTAAACGCGATAGTGTAAACATCTGCTGTGCTGAAAACATACTACACAAGTTAAATTATTCAGCAATAGGAGACACATCGTAGTATCTCAGCACGTATGTTGGTTCTTTATCACTCGCTGGACCTGAGGGAATCGCCCCTTAACTGGCATCGACTTTGCTATCTTATTGCTTAACAAGTAAAACGTTGCTAAATACAAGCTTCATTGTGCCCAGTAAACATTGCTGATTTTGACCACAGCACCAAACTGAAAACACCGATGTGGTTAAACATAAATAGTTATTAATTATAAAACCAAATTTTCCTTAAGATCATCCCTGTAAAATCGGAAATAAGGGCTTTGATTTTTCAACTATTTGAACACTAGAAAGATTCACCTCATGGGTACTTCTTAAGCCGCCAGCACACTATTCACCAGATTTCTTAGAATATGGTGCTATGACATATATATATATATAATTAGTATAAAGGTGTCTTGATAATTGTTGTATACAGGAAAACTATTGGTTTATTAACGCAACAGATTTTACTAAGCATTATTTAACTTAAAACCCATCCCTTCATGGATTCATTAATTGATCGCTAAATACGTACATGAACCACTTGTTTTTAAAAGCTGCTAGAACCCTGTGGTCACTAGTCTGCAGATTCAATGGTCGAACATCCGGTTGTTACTACTAAGAAACTTCGTACATCACTTCTCTAGAGCACACAATCAGTCTTGTTTTAATGTTCGCAGGTAAATTAAAGTTTCCTTTCATAAAGCCGTGAAGGTAAACAAAAGTTAATTCAACTTGCTCAGCATGAGCTCGCCTTACTCGAATTATGGGACAGTGTGTGTCACCGGTATTTTACCGTAAACAAGTACCACTTTTCTAACGAAGTTAAGGTATTGTCTACCATTAAGCGGTTGTCTGAAAATCGCATCTAATTTAATGCAATCTTGCGTGTGACTTAATTGTGTGATTTTGGACCAAGCCCAGGTTAAACTGATTTAAAAACTATCAAGAGCATTGAAAAAAATAATTATATCACTCCATGCTACTTATTCATATATCAGGCAAACGAGTTCCGAACTAAATACCACCAGGCATATATTTTATTTCATTTCAGCTTAAATATTGACCATCATGAACTATTTGTCAAGAATTTTATTCGTACTGCTAGTAAACCAATAAAAAACTTTATTCCTTTAAACGTATCTAGAATATACATATCCAATTGGTATGTAAATATTTCTGAGGCGTTTTCTTAGTGTAGTAATTTGGTAATCCACAAAAATCTTACAATATTACAGTTGATGAAATTCGGTGTCAAAATTGAGGTGTTGTTGCTGCTTCAATATAACAGCAATCGCCTTCTTGCCTAACTGATGGTAATGATGTTTCTTCGTTTAACAGAAAAACGATCCTGTTAGAGTTATGCTAATCAGAGTAGGTATCTAAATCTCTGATCTACGAATTTGATAAATACAAACATGTTTGCACAATACATGGGTTCAAATCCCTTACCTATAGTTGTCTGAGCACCCAAATGCTATATCCGTGCGTCCTGCTACTATCGTCATGAGCATGGTGTGCGACAGCTTCATCACTATTTACTTATAAACCTCCAAACTGTTTCATTGGTATATATTGCTCCCTGTGATCCTCGCAGACGCATTTATGCTCATGCAATTTTCACACATCTCCATTGTTTCGAGCAACTGTTAGAAATAGTTCACATGATTTTATTAGTTGGTATGCAATAAAGGCAGGTGTGTATTGAACTACTCATAATACCAAAATGTTTTACACACTAATTGACCGTGAGTTTAAAACTGTGCATATATATATTTATATAATATTGAGTAAGCTTCGCTCGCAATTGTTTGTTAGTCCAGTACGTTTTAGTTTTTAAATCTTCGATACGCCAATCAATAGTCATTAAATTTCAGGAAATACCGGTGAAAATCTGCTAGCATCTAGGTAATTTGAAGATTTGACCTCCATGGCTATAACAAACGTTCACATATAGCAGTTTATATGTGCTCTTCTCTAACCTCAACCCACGTAAAGTTCCAGCCTGAGCGCATCGAAGCGTACTTAGTCATCCATATGTAACCGGGTGCATAGCCTCGGGCTGTGTGGCTTAATTGGTCCCGTTTATTATTTAGCAGACGGAAGATTTTTGTATGATGGTTCAACATGAGTATCAGCTCAATAAATCTGAGGTATTTATTTTACATTTTGTTTCCTCATTGACAATGTTTACAAGTAGACAATAAATCGATGTGATGCAAACCGAAGAGCGAGTATACTAACCTGGTTTTTGCCCACAGAATAATTGCATTTTCGGGAAGAGGTAATAAATGTCAACAACGTATATTCCCTGTGTAAAGTTTGCAGAGTTCTGCTAAGTAGTAGTGTAGAGGTATCACTGAACAGAAAACACCAAACGTTGCCAACCTGTTAGTAGGGCAATCAATTCCCGATTAATGGACAAACCGTGTATTTTATATGACATTTACTTCTCGGCATTCAATGCAAATTAAATGGTCACAGCTAGGAGATGCACATCACGTCAGCATATCAGCTTATCTAGATATTACTGTATGTATCTGTTATCTTTGGTCGAATTGTTTCGCTTACAGCCACTGTTAATTATTAGATGTTGGTTTGACAGTTATCTACCAAAAGTTTTGCTTATATATTTGAAACATATTCACAATATTCAAAACAACTAAACCCATTGCCTCTGTCTTGATTACTATGCAAATATACATATATTTTTAACCGAATTTATTCCAAAACAAAGAACTGCAACGGCGAAACAGCTTCATAAGATTGCACGAATTATGGAACATACTTGCCATACAAATTCACATAAAATTACAACTTACGGAGCGAAGAGACTAACGAAGAATTTGTTCCCGAACGGACATAACGTGGTCCGTTATGGAGCAGGAGGCAGACTGACGCCAGTGGGAGCAAAGTAACTATAGGTTAAATTTAGTTGTTTGGGCAGGCATAAGAAATCTTTATGTGATAGTTCAGTTGAACAATGGAGGTTGGAGATCCGGATCGTTCCAACTTTTTGAAAAACAACAAGTCTCCTCTATTGACAAGAAACTGGGATGGTCATGTGTAGAAACTAGGGGCGCGGAATGCAGGAATGTAATCTAAACAAACGCAAGGTTCAAAATTTTGTGAAGAGACTTAATTACAAACAGGTTAAGATACCTTTTCTTTTTGTTGAACGATATTTTGTCATATAAGCTCAATATAACACGAACTAACTTAGATCTCATTACTGGCGTTTTACTCCAGATTTTTTATACATCCTAAACTGCAAAGTTATATTGTTAACATCAGCCTCATATCCAATTGCCATAAATATGGCCAGTATTCAGAACAGCCCAGAGATTAACACATGGGTTCAGTTGCTTGAATTCGCAATCAAGCAGTGGGAAAGATTAAGTCATATTTTACACTTTGCAAACTTATACGTATCACAAATCTACACTTCAAAATATGAAGAATGATTAATCCCGGGTATAAAGGATTGCTTGTAACGTTCCCTAGGATGTCCGAAGTAGGGATTACAAAACGCCTTTTACAGTAACATGGAGAAGGGAAACCAGTTGATTTTAACTATCTCCAAGTGTTTTTATTTAACAGCTACTGGTCTCCTAAATGCTAAGTAAAAGAGAAGGATGGTAAGCACAGAATGTTTATTAATTCGTGTACCTATGGAAACAGACTAAGTTGAATAATGAAAGTAGGATAGATTGCGGTTTAATCGTATTGTGACAACTGTAAATGTGGGCACCAAAATAACTTAATGAAATCCTTAAAGATTCGGGCTACCCTAAGGGTGAAAACAAGTGGTCGGCAATTAAAGCGATTGTTGTTTTGTCAGTTTGAGCTGGTGGCATCACAGATAAGTATTGCGGCTGACTTGCTACAGGTCGCGATAGGCTTGCTTGGTAAGCCACAATAACAACTCGCAGGCGACGGCATTTGCGGATGTACAGGTCTGGGGTTTGCCATCGACATTGCTATGAGAAGTGAAACAGGATTTCAACAGTTTTCCTCGCCCTAGTTTTTGGAGCTTCGAACCCACATTAGCATCGCATCCGCGCTATGCCTAGATCGTGTCTTTTAGGTGGTGCCTCAGGTCTGCGTTCAGTATTTGTGCAAGTATTAATGATTCGAATATCTTAAACGCCTTTTGTAGGAGACCAAGGTGCTGACTGGCTTTATTCTAATCATTGTAGTGCCTGTTTTGATCAGCCATCCTTCTACACGATTAGTCCGATATCACATCCCTGTGAAACTTATTGCAGAAAAGGCTCCCCCAAGTCGATGTTCTTGAATTCATTGATAGCGCAGGTTCAGAACATGTATTTCACCTGGTTAGGCTGGATACGGTTTTGGATGACTCTGTAAAAGTATCTTTGTAGTGCCGCGTGGTCAACCAATATCTTGATCTCTTACCAGATCTTGATCTCGTCTGCAAGTTGGACTAATTTTGACTGGAACGTTCTAGCGATGTCGTTGAGGCATACTAAGTGCAGACCTAGTGCCATTATTTATACATAGGGCACATTACACCAAATATTAATTGCTTCGGAATTGAGCTGCGAACACACACACTCAGCTGACGTTCCTTAGTCTACCTAGCACAATGTCAACCATTCCATAGCTTGGAAGGTTGTGAGAAATTCTTTGGTTCAGGAGATCGAATAATTTAGCATTCCCGGTGTGGGACATCAACCCGTGTGCATACTTAAATGCCATGAACTGATATTACTAAGGACTTGGCTTACGAAGAGCCTTATTCAATGTTATACGATTTACTTTGACAACGTGATGTAACCTTCGATATATTATGGAATTGCTGCGCGTGCCTTACAAATAACTGGTCATTTGTAGTTTCATCAGTGCGCATTGTTAATTGTTATACCCCCAATCTACTTTATATTACCCGAATTGTGGGAACTTGCAAATATACAACAATCAGTGACGGACCTATTAGGTTCGTTAAAAATGACTTGTAATCAGTCACCATCATGACCAACCGTATACCGGATATTCCCACTCAATAGCTATCCTTGAAAACGTGATTAATATTTGTTGTTCATATTCAAAATTAATTTAATTGCGAAAGTGAAATATAATTTTAAAAGTTTGATCATTCCGGAGAATGAGTGCTATTTATAAAAGGCGGTATTGTAGTACGATTAGGACTAATAAAGAGGACAAATGAATATATGCGACTAATGTGAACAAGCTAATCTTTTCATAAAAAACGTGATCCCGATACATCGTTAATATATATATATGCTGTAAAATGGCAAATAATTAGTAATTAGTACCATTACTGTGTAAAGAAGATACCTAAATTCCTAATACTGGTGAGCTAGTTTATTCGAATTCATTGAACATACCAGCCGGAATAAGCTATAATGAATGGGGAAGTATCATTTTGGAGAGCCCTATAACTATGAACCAATCTGAACTCTAATGAATTACACATTGTCTAAAGAAAGTACAAGAGCAGCTTGCCGATTGCTAAAGAAAGCCCTCTAGGACCCAGTGTCAACAGAATACCTAAACTTATGAATAGCACGGGGGAAACGAATGAGACTATTAATCAGCCTCCTGCGGCCAAGATGAGAGAATGTATGCTAAACTGGTTAAAACTAATAGCAACTACCTATCGGATACTTCTATCCATCATACGGTTTCATGCTCTAATCGTTGAAGGTAAACAATAATAGGAGAAACTTTTTCAAGTAGGTAACGCCGCCTCCCTCGATATTTCATACATATCCATCCACTCACAACATCACCCTGCAATCTTGTTTAAGTGAATTTGGGAATGCGACCGTCGTCATTGCTACTCAATACATAGCCCGAAGTAGAAAATATATGTCTCGTTGTTGCTGTAAATTCCGCTGCCAGCCCGAGTAGCTAATGTGTGAATTCAACCGCAATGTCCATCTTACACCTGAACCTCCTCTTTTCCTACAGATATACCGGCCTCCACGGATGGCAAACTGCTTATACGCATACTTTTAGTTTAAATAGGCTCGTTTTCACTGTTCTAACAGATATATATATCGCCAATAAGCCGCGATACCAACTGCTTACACAACAGTGACGAGAAGAATATAGACCGCATTATCCACAGAAGTTTTTCAGTGCTTTTAAATAATGCCATTTATATTAACAACAAACTGTATTTCAAAAGCATGATTGCGCAATTTAACGAGCTGTAATCAATGCTAGACGAGAAACCTTTATATTATTACTGCATTACTTTAGACTCCACAGTAATTGTCCCCAGTCATCGGTAATTTGTACAGATGTCCATAAAAAAAATAAAGTATATAAATAAATAAAAATAAATAAATTTGTATATTTACCGACGGACGATACACGGCTCCATAAGTGGTATGCTTGCTATAACTGCCTTACACAGTTACATCTGAACTGCTTGAACACCCACAAGAAACACATGTCCTATCGCAGGAGCAACCTTTTTACATGTATGTAATACCCGCCAAATCCATCCACCACGAATTATGCCTGAATAACTTCAAATTTCTGGTTTGTTTTAAGATGCCACACAGACAAAAGATAACTGCCGGTGATTTCAATCTACTGAAAATTCCCTAGTCTTCCCATACATATACGCAAATGTATACAGCCTTTCTTTCTTCTGTCAGTAGGTGGTTTACTAGGTCAAATGGGTCGACTAACACGTATACTCGAAATCTAACTTGGGAATTTTCAGCGCAAAGACAGAGGTAGTAGAAAACTGCCGTTTAGTGTCCGCATATTGATTCGCTTATTTTTCACCGTTAAAGTGATCACTAAAGCTTTGGATATTTCCTGCTAAGCCATAAACATGATTACCTGATAATAATTCCGTCAACTAAGTTAATCATCTGATTGGGATGCCATCTTTCTCAACAGCAGTGCGTGAGCATCATTGGAGCACCTAAGTAATCAGTTTCAGTAAGCCATAGGCCTCTTGCCGTAAAAGCAAATCTGATCAGTCATGTTCAGTTGGTCGACTAATCAGAAAACTGATCCTGCTTGTACATGACATGGGATTTTAAAGCCATCTGAAGGATATAAGACACATCGCTGAAATAAAACAACCAGTTTATGCAGTGAACACATGGAGAGCGAACAGCTCTACCAATGATATATACAGCAAAGGAACCATTGAAATACCTCCACCGTAAGAGCAAAATGGATAATCTTCGATTAATACACCGGTCGTGCAATATGCACACACATGCCAAGTTCCAGTCGCGAGCTATGAAGCAATTAGCTTATTCTTTGCCACCTCCATTTATCTGCAGACTATAATATAAACACACCCACATTCATGTAAACCCGTTTAAGGCTCTGTTAAGAAATCTTGTCTTTCTTCGCAATAACCACCAAGCACTTAATTCTATTAAGCGGTAATCCATTCTGGAAGCTGAAGCCACCCATCATTCGCCGTAAAACTAGCAGCGCCTGTTGAGTAATTGCTTATTTAGAAAAGGTCAACCATTTCATTGTAATCACTGCAATTTTCAGATAAATGGAAGACAGTGTATCGTCCCTCGAAGTCAAATATCCTTATTCATTTAACGTTTCCGAACATATTCAGTAACATATGTTAAGAGCCAGATAAATGCAGCAAATATATCCCATAAATAATGCCATTTCAGCTATAGCCGAACATCTTAATATCCTCAATAATACCATTGTGAAAAATTGCAGCATGACTTGCGGCAACCTGTGAAAATCTAAACGAATAGAGACTGAAGACGTATAGCGGTCTTTTGCTAAACACCTATTAGGCCAACTTTCTACCAAGAAAAGCCTTGAGCGGCGCCAGCATTTGTATATTTATCTGCCTTGGCTTGAAAACCAAAATATGACTTGATGCTGCAGTACAATCTAATTCAATATATTGCCTCTTGCAAGTTACCCAACTTATAGTTGCAGCACAGTTTCACGCAGGACCTTGTAAAAGACTACCCTGGTTATTACCAAGATGAAAGGCGAATTTGCTGTTTGACTCAATCCTAATCAGTTATTCTGCTTACGGAAATCTGATCCTAATTAATATTTGGTGTTGTTGGATTGTGCAATCATTTTGCAGTAAGTTTGGAAGCTACCGTTATATAGATATAATTGTGTCACTTTGTTCGTTGAAATAAATTAATTGCTTTGATGAAGGCCTAGATAAGATCTATTGTGAACGTAACATCACAAATTTACACAATATAATTGACACCAACTTTCTGCCATATACTCAACCTAAAACGTACCGCCAACTGCTGATTACAACACAAATATGTACCAAGTTTTGGACAGCCCCTACAAAGTGAAATATGGTGAACCAGTAGTCATCTGTGAAGGCGGAAGTGCTCATAGTGCCGTGGATGAAACATGCTCTGATTTTCCGACGCACCACCAAGATGTCACATACAAATCTAAGATACTTCAGACTCCATTATTTCCAAAATTCATTTTAGCTTTAGCAATTATATTGAAGAGACCGCTAGCAGTGAGCAGCTATTGTTTTCGGGCAGTCGACAACATTGGACCGAGAGACTTGCAGGTGGCACAAGTAAGGATAGCCCGGCAATATGACTAACTGTTTTAGAGTCTCTTGGAAAAGAAAGTTCCTGATGGGCGGAATGGCGGTAAGATTAGGCAGATATTATAGCGCGTTAGCAGTATTGCTCACGCTGACCGTCGTCCAGTGATTCACGTCACAATTTCCTGAGTGACCGTATGCAAAACGTCTTCTCGTTGCTTATATATATTGTTAGGTTAATGGGGAATTTGTTCATCTTGTATGTAGGCGGATCTAATTGGAGTGTGTTATGTGTTCAATAATACTCGCAGTCCATCTCGCTGAAGTGCAACGTCGACTGCTTTGTCGGTGAACACCAGACACATGTTAATTGCATTAAAAATATCATAATTTACCGGTGATTTGAAGCGTAGGGTATTTTAGGAATACGAGGAACTGACTTAGTGCCAGCATTGTAACATTGGGGAGTCCGCAGTTCAAGTGGATCAAATCCCACAGAATACATTACAATCTATCGGTCCATCGGGCGAAAGCATGTACGCAACCTTCAATTCCCAACCAAGAAAACGTGCGATGGAAGGCTTCAGAATGGTCAGTATGAACTTTGTTACTCTCCTTCTGAAAACATGTTCCGACAAGCTTCTTCAAGTAATAATTCGGTCAATTAAGTACGAAGAATATAGCACTATTTGGCTACAATGGGTTTGTGATATTTGAGACGTTCAACGAAATACTCAGCGAAGGATAATTGCATTATAATCAACAGCAAATAAAGACGACAACCAGACAATTGAAAAGTTTGGAAAGTTTCTACCATTACAAATAGTTTATCATGATATGTCTGCACATGGTAGGCGTAGATTATTTATCTAAGCATTTTTGAAATCTGTATGGTGGCTTGCCTGGTTTTACTGAAATGTTCTGGCTATCTTGGGAGTAACAAGTAGATGCTCCGAAGCAGTGGCTCGTATGAAGTGTACAGCATGCTTCTGCATACACAGCTGAGCTAACCCGGGCATATGCGCCACATGAATTCGACCTGGATACAGAAACATATGCTTTATTGGCAACTGGGTGCAGGGAAGCAGCAATTTTGAAAACCGAAGTTAACTTTACGGGATATGATCCAGTTGATTTTATCATGGACTAATTTTGTCTTCATGTACTGTACCTCCATGGTAGTGGATGGGAGCCGATGGCATGAGATGAAAAAGGAAGAGTTGAAAAAGGCTGCTGCATGCGGAACTAAATTTGCTTGGGAAAGCGACTTGCGTCAATGTTGTTTGGCCCATGTAATTCAAGGTCACATGCAGTATGAGTGCCTCGGCCAATCGGGTTTCGTGAGCCGCCAGCCTCGCTACGTTGGACCAACATCTAAGAGGATTTTGCCAAATATTTAGTCGTTATCAGCAGGATGCATGGAAAGATCGCTGCCCTCGATACATTGGATTAACTTAGGTCAATGGAGCGGTCTATGTGGCAAGTTGACAT
>CALYDF020008601.1:0-11538 GCA_944474145.2 Dicrocoelium dendriticum
CCAAGCTCATCCCGAGATTACTTGGATAAGGGTAGAAAGAACGGTACGAGAAAATAGGACTCCACAACTTGTCCAACCGTCAAATGCGAGTCGACCACATCATGACATACAGTAATGTATATCTCCGTGAAATCTCAATGATAACGCCAATGCTGCGGTTAAGAGAGCCACGCAGAAAACGCGGACAAAAATACAAACTTGTGGTGCCGGATGAAAAGCGATCTCCTAACACAGAATGCTTAAAAAAAGAGTGGTAAATACGCTTAGAATGAGGGGAGTAGGCCGATTAGCGTTCATTGACCTACCGTGGCTTCCTTATGGTGAACGCCAGTCATTCACGGTTTTTGTCCCCAACATCCAATAGCCATCTAATGTTTAGCAAAATTCGCAACATGCTACTGCGCGTGCAGAGACATGAATTTTTCTCCCACCTTATTGGTGCGGACGTATGGAATTCTTGGCAGACGAGTGATTTAGTGCAAGGCTCAGCTGAGGAAAAGCCTAACCTCTAAAGACACCGACATGAGACTGTTGATCAGCGAGCGAGCCACAACGAGTTTCCGGCTGTCAGCTAACTTCGCGCTGAGTGTTGAAGGTCATGGTCAATCGTAGGCGTTGGAGCGATCGATGGTTATCGCTGTGTGTCTCACTGGCTACGCAGCGGTTAGCCTAAGCAAACAAAACTGCCACATGAATGTGCACACGTGATGATAGCTCAGCTGAGGACGAGGTTAGGCATGGCAACTTGTCAATATTATTGAATCGCAGGTAATGGAGCACGAGCAGACAATGCAGTCGGGATCACGTAACGTTCCTGTTATTCAGCGCGCGCTGATTATTCGGCTGTACGGTGAATGCGGTTTAAACGCCGCATCAGCTTCGAGAAAATACAATGCAATGAACGCAGAAATGCGTCCCGTCACCACCCGGTATGTGCTTAAACTAGTGAAGAAGTTCGAGCAAACTGGGAGTGTGTGTAACATGAAGAGAACCGGACCGCCTCGCATCACCACGGACGACTGTTCAGCTTGCGCTGTAGTCAGTGAAGTGTCAAAAGTCCCGATCTCATCATTCGTGGGATCGCACAGCACTGTGACACAGCCCGATATGCGGTACACCGGATATTACTGGAACGAAAATTTCGCAGATTCCATGCACCTCAAGTGTAGGTTTTGAACCTATGCGATCCGGAGAAGCGGCATGAATTTTGCCGCTGGTTGCTGGATCACGGGGATATTTGTTCTGTTGTCTTCACAGATGAGGCATTGTTTCATCTGCATGGAACAATGAAACATTACTGTTGGGCTACCAGCAACCCACGAAAAGTTACCGCATCACGTATGCACCACCGTGTGAAACTGATAGTTTGGGCCGGACTAACAAGCGAGAAAATCTTGGGCCCATATTTATTTTCCGGGAATGTGACCGGTAGGTTGTTATTTTGAAGTACTAAAGCCTTATCTTTTCCTAGCATCGTCGTATTTGGAAATGCTGTAGACATTTGTGCTTCCTCAGTTGGAGGCCGAAGGGGCATGCAGTACCACTTGTTGGCAGCAGGATGATGCACCTGCACATTCTGCTAAAACGGCGCGTGCTTACCTCACCGACAAATTTGGCCACCATTGGATCGGACGCGGTGGACCAATGGAGTGGCCTGCTCGCTCACCAGAGTTGAACCCCATGGACTTTTTTCTATGGGGCTATCTGAAGTGGCGAGTATACAAAACAAGGCCAAGTACATTGGACCAGTTGAAAGCAAATATTGTGAACGAATGTCGCGCGATCACGAGGGATACATTGGAGAAAGTGCTCGCCAATTGCCTCAAGCGGTTTTTGCACTGCAAGCAGAATGCCGGTGGACATTTTGAACATATCCTTCACTAGCATAGATGATCGTTCTAATACATTTCTGTTAATATACTTATCCTCTTACACAAATGTGTTAACGACTAAACTGGTCCGCTGGCAAATGGTGCTAATGATGCGTCCGGGCGGATAGAATTCTTAACGTCCAGGCTGTCGTTGAGCACATAAACAGCGTAGTCACCGAAACGTTCTATGGCTACTTATGGCGGAATCACTGAGTCGCTATGAGCTGAGGTTCGTGCAGCCTTACTGAAAAGCCGACTGTGTTGTTGACTCCGTTTCAGGCTATTGCCTGTGAAGCTGCTGTTCGGGATGAGTTGCAGTAGGTGGCAAAATGTGTACGTGGGGTCGTTTCGTATCTGGTAGACTAATATGTGGTCTCCACGTAGCCACCTGTAGCGTCTACTGAAAACTCCGAGTGTTTATATTCGCTGCTCGACTGTGGTGAGTTTCAAGCGCTACAAGGTCACGGTTTAGTCAAGCGTGCCAAGCCTGGATTAAGTATTCCACGTGTTAACGCACGTAGGCATGGAGCATCATAGAGAAGATGAATGAATCCAAACTTTTGAATGCCATCCGCAAGCTAACAACGTGCTGATGACCACTTTTGTATTCTGACCGTCTGGAATAACCGAAGTCTTCCTGCACCAGCACACCGAGGTCAAGTTCCTGAGGGCTTGTCTGCAGGTCATGGGCTCCAATATTTTAGAGATAGGCGTTTCTATGGCGGATGTGGATAATGTGTCACTTGACCACATTTAATGGCAGTGCATCCCTCACCGGTCTATGCCAGGTGCCATCTAGGTCGCACATGGAGGATCTTGTGGTTGTCCATTCCCTTGAGCGCAGACCAAGTTTTAACATCATCCGGAAAAGTAAATTTTTTGGGGGATGGCTCTCTCAATACCTTCGCACTCCACTCGAGTAGGGTCGGGCAGAGATGTTCGGACTATAACCTAGAACTGCTGTTCACGGAGAAAATTACCAACCCATTCTAATAATGCATCGCTTACGTTTTCCAAGTAGCTCGTCATTACGACAACGATGATCGCTTCCATGACTTGGGCAAGGGTAGAGAGAAGTGTTACCGGACGGTAATTGGTAGGATCAGACGGACATCTCTGAAAAAATCCGGCAAGTGGATGGGCTAGGTGAATGGCTGCTGCCTGCAGTGCTTTAGAGTGAAGGTTGTGCACACCAGAAAAGCTGTGTGTACGCAAGGATAGTATCTTTTTCAGAACCACTTTTGCTATGAATTTGACGCTGGATAGCACAGATGGTGTGGGGACAGAAGCAAGTATAGCTTTTGAAGCTAGTAGCCCTTCGAAAGTAGGCCAGTACTTGGCAATGAAGTGTTGTCCGCCTTTTTCGTTGTGTGTGTACACCCACCAATCGTACTGAGCGTTGCGACTGCACGCTGCAACTTTTGAAGTGCATTCACGTGTCTGTAAATAAGGCTGTGGTACGAACAGAATTGTTTCGCTAGCTCTAATCGGTGTGATAACTTGTTTTCACGAAACAACTGTACATATTAATTGCTCAAATCTACGTAGGCTGTCTCACTCTCCGCAACAGGATTGCTTACGTGAAAGCGTCATATGTTCCACCAAGGCCATAAATCTTCAAGTTTGACTTCGCATGAATGATGTCGGTTTCATGTGTTGGTGGAGGATTTTTGCGGAGCAAACTTGAAGATTTATGGCCTTGGTGGAACACATGACGCTTTCTCGTAAGCAATCCTATTGCGGAGAGTGAGACAGCCTACGTATCTTTGAGCAATTAATATGTACAGTTGTTTCGTGAAAACAAGTTAACACACCGATTAGAGCCTACTTCCTCAGACTAATCTTTTGTGAAATTGTTCGCTTGAACATGTGATGGAGGTCACATCTGTGAACACTTCAAATCATTTTTTATATTTATTTTATCCACTTTTTTATTCTGAGATTTATTGCACATTTACGGGGACATGCAATATGTTTTGTTCCTGCAATACCGTGAGTCAGATATTTTCAGTGTTACATGGAAACAATAACTACATTCACAGCTGACAATTGTTATAACGTTTTTCCTCATATTTCGAAATTATTGTACATAATTCATTTCTACTTGCTCTATAATACGGTAATCAATAGCCAAATGGCTCAAACCAAGAACGTCTGAAATATGAATCCACCTATCCAGGAAGATGCAGTTGTTCCTATGGAGCAAGACTCGGAAATGCATGACATTGAGGGACTTGGCATGGTTCAATGACATAGCCTTTCCGAGCCAAGACATTCGGGACGTCTATACAACACAGACGAGCTACTGTGTCAAACGCGTACTGGAGGATAAAGTTAAGAGCAACAAGACCTGGTGATAAATTTTGCTCTAACCCAAAGCTGTTATCTAGACAAATAAACAAACTTCGCCTTGTTAAGCGCAGTATTCTTGCTTTGTACACAGCGTGCGGGTTAACACAAGCTGCACAATAGGCGGCCTAAGTTCACAGACAACAGTCTGGCCGTACCTCCCAAAGTGTACAACCAATCTACACCATGCCTAGGCAGCCGATTCCGATTTCAGGCATTAACAACATATCATTTACAACCGCAGCTGTACTGAAACGGCTGATATCCTTGCGCGAAAACAGTTACTCAGGTGCTGGTGGCATTCGTTCGACAGCATTGAAAGTAGCTGCCGCGAGTTTAGCTGAACCGTCGGCAATCGTCTTTTGGTGATGTTCTAGCGAGACCTACGCCCCCATGATGTGAAAGCACGGGAGCTTCACTTTCATCTTCAAAAGTGGTAGCCGTGCTGAACCAGAAAATTACGCTGTGCAATAAAAACTAATTTTCTATAACAGAAGTGCAAATGTCTCTCCCTACCTTACAGAATACACTCCACTCATCGCAGAAATACATTCCGATGTTACCTAGCAAGTCAGATTGCATTGTTTTAAGTAAACGATTATTTTCAGTAACGTCAGCGATGTCGTAGGAATTATATGTGTATCTACTGAATCCCAACATATACAGGATGCATCTATGTGGCAAATACGCTTAAAACTTCACGGCAACCCTCGCCGTTAACTACTGACTGCAGCTTGACACTAGGAAACGTTGACCGCCGAGATCGTCGCGGGCAAGATCCCGCGCCCTCACGCTGCAGAAACCAGCAAAAGTCACCCATTATAGTAGACGTGTACTTGCCACTGGAACGTTGCTCCATGACTGAAATATCTCGGTGAAAGCGCTCATCATGATCATCCCCAACATCCCAAGTTCTCAGGAAAAAAACCAAGGTGATCACGCAAAACGTGCATCTTAAGTGACATTAGGGCACCAACAGTCCGATAGTCCGCAATGAGTTTTTTCATAATCTTTTTGTAGTTCACTGCCTTTGTTCTGCCCAAAAATCTTGTACACACTACCTTGAATGATCGTCACGCTTCTAACTCAAATCAAGTCAACCAGCAGTCGAAAGCGTTGTCTGTCATTATCCGAGAATAGCAAACCCAATAAGTATCGCTTCTTTAAGCTTCGCATCACTGATTTTCGAAAATACTTTTCAGGTACTTGAAAGCAAAACTATCTCGTTTGTTGGCTTTGTCGAAGTTTTTGCCCAACCTAAGCTTTGTGTGCATGGGTGTGGTCGATAGATACGATCAGGTTGGACAAGAGGTGTATGCTTTACACTCCCTTTCCCTGCAGCATAGTCCGTCCGCTCTGGCCACTTTTCGGTTGTGTAGTGCCGTTGAGTTGCTCTGCTGTCCCATAAGCACAAGGAACAGTACTATTTTGTGAAGCCACCTTGCATACCCACTAAGAGTCCAGTGACTGAAGTCAGCACAGCAACAGTACTTACTATAGTACAATGCAGCGAGTATCTGTTATATACTTTGTAATTCTCCGTCAGATTGGTGGTATGCAAAAGAGCCACAGTTGGGTACACATGTCCAATGTGGAGCGGTATGTCTTTAAGAATACTCTTGGACAAGCCAATGAAAAAACGCCATTTATCACCGATATGCATCATGCCAAGCTCCTTCATCAGTCCTTCCACGACGGAACAGTAACAAATGGTTTCTCTCGCGTCATAGAAACATGACAATTTAACGCTTCGCTTTCTGTATACAGTAACTTTAAGGTTTGCAGCAAGTAAGTGCTAACGCTATGGCCGAGATATCAGCAACTCGGCTTGTCTTTAGGCAAGCCCAGGTCACGTACCAAATCATTCAGCTCTGATTGTTTAGTAATATGTGGGTTGACAACATAAGCTTCAAGGTTTTTATAGATGTCAGAATCAGGGGGAGTTGACTATGCAGAAGCACTACTCATCATCAGTAACATGTTCACTGGAGACACTGGAATGCGTAAGGTGCAATCATGAGGAACAGGTCGAATAGCTGATGAAAGATCAGGGTGATGAATTCTATTCGTTTTTCGGTTGGAGATTTTAATCACCATGGTCAGATAGTAGTAGCAATCTGTCGTGTGATTCTTCGACTCTCCCCACACCATGGGGATTGCATAAGTCACCTTACATTTGCCCTTGGGCACCTGAGTCAGATGACGATTGCACGACACACAAATACTAGCGGCGACCACTTCTTATCCTGATCTCACAGTTTCATCCCGAAATATGCGTGGCAAGCAGACTTCAGTGGTGAAGAAATGGGTCTACACCGCGACTTTTTAGTAAAATGTCCGCAGACGAAACAAAATTGATTTCCATCATTGACACAGCGGCGTCATTCAGCCATAGTCCACATGTCAATGAAGGAAACAGTGTCATTATCAGGTAGATACCAGGGCCAAGAAGACTCCTTTTCCACGATTATGGTGAACGAATGGACCGATCACAGGCGAGGGTTCGATGCATGGAACGCACCGCTTGGCCGAAATGAAAACTTGAAATTTAAAAACCGACGGGCTAGAAACATTTGGCTTGCATATTCGTAATCAGCTTACTTGGTACCAGTAAATACACCCCATCTCATTTCTGTTATAAAAATGATGCTGCACTGGGTTATCGCCCGATAACACTTATTCCGGTGATCTCCAAGACCATGGAGTCGATGTAGCTAAGCCTCTCATGGAGTACCCAAAGAATAGCAAAATTCCCTTTCCGGAAAACATGGATTTCTTCAAAATCTGGTATCTGGTGTGAGCTACATGAAATCTGTAGAAGTTAGTGTAGGATTAGACGCAGCCTAGCTGGATTTCACAAAGGCATTCGACCCCCTTGGACCATGGCGTTCTATCGCATAAAGCCCAGAATTATGGTATAAGCAATCCAGTTCTGGGCTGGTTAGACAGCTTTTTCGTTCAACCTAACCTGAATGTGACGCCTGGTAGTATTTTTCGGAAATAACCGAAGTTCAGTGCGGCGTACCTCAAGGTTCGGTATCCGGATCCGCCTGTTCCTGGTCTTCATAAATGACCTCGCACGCGTGTTGTCTTTAAGCTGTCCATTATTTAGATTATTGGTGCTTTATTTTTGTAGAAACTAGAAGCCATGATTAAACTTTGAACAATAATCTGCCTCGACGGGGACTCGAACCACGGACATACGGATTACCGGTCCGCTGCTATACCAACTGAGCTGACGAGACTGAGGAGCAGGTATGCAATTTAATACATGACTTCTGCTTAGTTCGCGAAGTATTGCCAATAAGCTCACAGTACTGTCCCGTTGTTGCAGATTTGTTCACTCACTCGTCACTTCCCAATGAACCGAAGTACCTGTCCTCCAGATGTTCAAAGGGCGATGGTAAAGTTAGGTAATTGGTGCTTTGTCTATTATTTGCCTCTGATCTAAAAACATGGCGTGCTATCTTATCAGTGAAGGATCGCACAAGCCAAAAGGATCACCTGGACAGATCTTTACACATGCTCCATCGAGGAGCTTCTGCAGTTAAACGCTACCAAGTAACAAATTCGGGGCATACGCCATCATACGTAATTACCGCCTAGGAGCACAACTTCTACGGCGGACTTTTCATGAGTGAGATCTTGATGCGTTCGTCCAAGAGGAACTTGGGTGTTTGAGACAGGCTGAAAAGGCATCAAAGAAAGCAAATTAGCAATTTGGCTTTCTTCGCAAAGCGTTCGGGGTGTTTGACGCTTTAATCATTCCGAAGTGCTTGGCCTGTACGTGAGGCCGCACATAAAATGCGATATCTAAGCGTGGCAACCCTGGCAGAAGCACCACCTCACTGCGCTCGATAAAACACATCGCAACTCGACCAAGAAGGTCAGAGGTTTGTCCTGCCTTTCCAACCCACGCAGATTGAAAACACTCGAAATGTATAGCGGCTGTTATCGGCGTCTACGGCGAGATCTCAAAATGGTGCATCAGATCCTGAGAAACTCCAATCACGTATACCATTCTCCTGTGAAACTCAGTTAAAGGACATATCTAAGGGGTCATCAGTTTAAGCTGGTCAAGCAATACACCCGACTGGAATGTCGATGCAAATTTTTCTACCTCCGACTGTCACAATCCTGGAACTCTCTTCAGATGCCTGTAATATATGCCCCCAACATATCCCTTTTCAATAGACGCATTGACGATGCCGTTACACGTTAACACTACGTGCTCTAAGTCATAGCCATCATATGATGAGATTAGTGCAAGACAAACAGTGGACGGTGTAACAACCATCCTGAAGTCCAGGCAGGAATACTCTCACTTGTGCTACTCCAAACCCCTTGGTGAGTCATGTATCACACACGAGCTTTTACTGACTCTAGTAATTGTAACCTTTAATTTACACCCTAACAATTCAAAGGGGTATGTCAAACATCCTCTTTAAGACCCGGCCTAAACCATTGCTCTATTGCCTTAGCTCTGCAGAACTTAAGAAGGAGCAGGCGGCAGTTGAATTGAATTTAGCTTTTGTACCAGGAACCAAAAGTAGATAGTGAGGCGCCGCTTGTTATCTTTAGTCTGTTTCTTAAGGCGCATTATAAGAGTCTGGAGTGGTTGGCGGAAAATGACCGAGGATTCACAACAAGGGAAACAGTGTCACGTGCAGTGGTTTACAACATTTTGTGGCTGTTACTTACAATCAGTTAGACTGTAAACGATTACCGATCAATAAATTAGTTTACATAGCTAAGTACCTATTAAGAATTGCATTTACTTCTTTAAATTAGGGAAGATAAATAATATTTTTAATTACTTCAATCATTCAAAGGACGCAAACACCTAGTTTGAACAATTTTTAATGGTACAGTTGATGTTGATCAGCTAGTTCAAGTTTGATTTAGAGAGGAACGGTAGGAAATTCTCATAAACGTACTTCTTTACTGCGTCCTTGAACCAGTACAGCGTTCGCGGGATCGATTTGAAACCTAAGAGATCCAAATAAGTACGCGCGAATCACATGTAGCAATGCTATGCAGATTGTGCTCTGCTGGGATGGTACCTTAAAAGTGCAATTAACCTCCTGCTACTCACGAGTAATATGAATGCCAAACAATTCTAATTGTAATGTAAGAGAGAATATGTAGATAAGGCAGTGATAAAACTATGGGTGAGAAGCAAATGAAATGAAGTGAAGTTCAGAACCAAACGGAAAGGTCTGAAATTGCAAAACAATGGCATCGGGTCGACGTTCAAACTCCTTCGCCGTTGGTGCTAATGGAACAAATCTGGGTTGTGTTTATTAGAGACAAATAACAAAACAACAGAAAGAAGGCGTAGAGTTCCGTTGTCCGGTTGTTCCAGTTGTGCTGTGTGCGTCTTGACGCGATAAGACACAACCTAGAGGATGCGAGGTAAGTGCAATCCCAAGCGCTCATGGTACTCACTTGCTTCGACTCGGGTGTAGTTAAGGATAGAGATCACAATGTTATCTTAGCGTCAGGGTGGATCACGTAGTGAATACCACGTGGACTGTGATTAGGATTTCCCATGCAGGTTAAAGTACAGCTTCACAAAAGTGCAGGATTTGAGAAAGAAGCAAACGGGCCTAACAACACCCACATTCTCATGAAGATAAGTGCATATGTTGGGGAATAAAGACATTGTGTTAGGTTTCTGGTTTCTGTGGACGACAAATCGGTCAGGCCAATGCACAAGTCCTCCGGATCGAGAGACGTGTTTTTTCCTTATTGGAAGCATCAGTTTGGGGTGTTTATGTCGGAGGCGTCGGTTGCGTCGGTGACTTTTGTTCATGTAGGTTTGGTTGTTGTCTGCTGGTATGGATTCCAAAAATTGATATAAGCGGTTTTCAAACGGTCAATGCTAACAATGCCCGTTCTATTGTGTACCTGCACAGTAAAATGCTCAGAATGACTTTTAAGAACGAGAAGTGAACCCTCATACGAAAGTTGTAAATATTGTTTAACGCAATCACTGTGAATGAAAACATAAGTGCAGTAAAAGAGAGCAGGGTGAACGTATGATGATTTCACTGAATCCAAGGGTGCGAAATAATGAAGTTGACTCAAATGATTCCTCAGTTTACTAACCTAAGTGAAGGCCTCATTGTCACTGTTGGCTAATGGGGTACGAAATTGCTCAAGCATGCGTAATGTGGTTTCGAAAACCAGTGCTGCAAGCAAAGACTGAAGCGCTGATAAAAAGATTGAACGCAAATGGAGCAGTATAATAGGAAATACGTCTGTACTATGAGACGTATCTGTGTTTGCCCCATGCTGAGGCTGATGTTGCATTCTTGATGCTTCTTCACCGCAGTTGGGCTAAACTTACACTTAAACTAGGTCTCTTTAAGCTGTATAAATTTCATTCCGGTTTATTTGGTTTGTTTTGCCTGTCTGAATAGTCTTATTAGCCGGCCACGTTGTTTACGCTAATCGCGCTTATCTTCGGTAATTTTGTTGCGTTTGTGGCATTTTTGAGTAAATTGTGGACCTTTTTTCGTTATCGCGGATTCATTGCTAACCAAATTACTTCATTTACTAATTTAGCGAAGAGTTATGCCACCGTATCTGTATGCATTATTGGATTTATTTTATTTCATTTTGTCGTTTCAAGTGACTGGCTGGTGCTTGATATCCCCGATGTGACTGCACTTGATGTGCTTGTTGACAAGGTGCCTACCTGTCTATTACCCACTACTTCGTCCATACTGGCTCCAGGAGTCAGTTGGTCGTTGCTGGAGGGAACGGGATGCACGGTCCTTGTGACTGTGCTAGGCTCGAAGAGTGGTTCCATGCACTCAGTGTGGAGCGGACTACGGTCCAGCCACCGCCTTGTGTGCGCTTGATTTCCAAAATACAGTGTGCTTGTGTTTGCCTGTGAAGGAGTGTGGGCCGGCTCCGTTGATGAAACGTGACTCCCATCCACATGCCTCCCGGTCTTATTCCTTCGGGTTTACACTGGATATGGTGTGTGTGGTTGGAGCTGTGTTTGGTGCAGCGCAAGCCACCCATGGTCCCTCTTTAGGCGCAGGCGTCCTGAGGCGGGCCACAGTGACAGGCAAATCCGAAACCGGATGTCGCCAACAATCTTTGTGGTTAGATCGATCTATTAAAATATTGTTGGAAACCGTTTGACTAAACAGGCCGTGTAAGGATGACAAACTTTGCTACGAATCATCTGTAGACAATCATCAAAAAATTAGAAAATAAAGGAATCGAATTGCGAAAAACGCCCAGGGATTACGCAAGCATTGAAGACGCATGTGCGGATGCCGTTGTTCCTGTATGGCCATAA
>CALYDF020008602.1:0-11521 GCA_944474145.2 Dicrocoelium dendriticum
CTGTGAGGAGGGCTTTGTTAATTTTGTTTACTAGCAGTCTTCGGGTATATTGAATATAATATTATTTTGCTATCAGAGCATGCGCCTGTGGGTTTCAGATGTGAAAATTTTTAGTAATGAACCGGTAGTATCTAGTATAACTAAATTAACGTTAGCTGGGTCCTTGAACAATTTCCAGAGGGAGAAAAGCTGGTTGTCATTATTGCTAAATTAACTAACTTTACCTTTTAGCGAATTTATTTCTTCCTAGAGTAGATTAATGCCTTTAAGCATAACAGGAAGGACCTTGACAACAATAGCAACGCGTCCGGCTGCGGTTTCCTTTTTGATTTTCTTTTTCTAGTCGAGTAGGAATTCAGTTGCCATAAGTGCATAGCTTGTAAGAGTCAAATTATTCCAGAATGGCTTATGACTAAGTAGTATGAGATGGCTAGGTGCGTCTACAGAACTGTTAGAATTTACCGGCTCCCATTCCACAGTGTGTTAGTCAGGTGTTAGGCAGGTGAGCGTTTCACAGATTACGTTTTGGGTCCAGCCACCTATCCGATGTGGACGGAACGATGGGTCACTTGCGCGTTAAGAGATTTTACACGCAGACTTGCGCGATTTTATCGCCCAATTTGCGATGACGCGAGCTTAAGGTGGATGTCGAAGGAAGTCCAAGCATGGTTGTAGGCAGTGCCGCGGTAAGCCTAGGAGAGGTGGTGGTTTTCTCCAATATCTGCCTTTTAGAGCAACTAAGTGACAAGAATGTAGGCTTGTTGAAGAGCCCCCAGCGTGGCCCTAGTGGATGAGAGGAGAAATATACTTGTAGGACTCAGATACGATCAATTTTGGCAGATGTGCACACTCAGGGAAAGTGCCAAATCAGCAAAAGGATAAGGAATAACGAACGGTTGATCTCAGATCTAACCGATTGGTAGTTATGGATAGTGCTCCTTCTTAGCTTAATAGAATGAGCATAAGAGTTTGACAAAGACAAAGAGTGGCAGAGCAAGATTTGCGTGATAATCACGTCAAGCAACTCAAGGTCAAAACCTTGGAGGAATGCAGAAATTCCGTTGAGATGGATGTGTGTCATGAGGCACAAATCAAGCAACCGCATCATGCAGGTAGCATCGATTTTGCTTTCTTTCTGTAGATCCGCCTTCATCTAGTTTAGTTGCCTTCCTTTGTTGTGCAAGGATGGTGTTGATTGAGGTGAAGAAAACAGTTACAACAAATGGAATCATTATTTTGTATTTTTCTATCACTGTTTCATTGACCATATCTGACAGCTATTCTGCCGAATAGATGCAATGCTCTGAGCTGGCTTTCAGATGCATCAGTTTCCCCAAATGTCCTTAGAACGCTTGTAATTTGGATCTCCAGGCAACGACACGAATAGGGGGGAGGTAAACTCCACTTCTGTGCAAATATGACCATCCGTAGAATCGCGTTAATATGGAGTCCCTTGGTTTCATCTTGCTGCCCTCCAAATTCGTACTCTGTCCCATTTGTTCCGCAGTTTATAGAGTAGTGTGATTTTGCTTTCCAATCTTTTTTGGGATCCCCGTTTATTTGGTAGTAGGTGTTCGCCTATTGGAGAAGTTTTTGAGCTTTCGAATAATCAGTTTCGTATATTACAGCGGCCAGACGTCCTTTAACAGCCGGTACGATGACAATAGCTTTGTCTTTCCTAAGATGCAATGCTTTTTGTTCAATCGCGTTGATTATATTGGTTTCACCCTTGTGGCTCAGTGTTGGAATTATACTGTGCGTGATCACGTGTAGGGGGCTCCAGCTTTGGTGTTCCATGACCTCAGCGTTTTCTCAAGCTAAGTAAGGAAGTAAATGGGATTATAGTCCCTGTGGTTACATTGCATGCCACGAACAATGACTGATATTTCTGTATCTGACGGGGTTCGTTTTGCGATATTCCTAACAGTGACATTGTCTTTATTTACTTCCTTAAATTATGCTTTTCATGTTGCGTGTTGCCGTCAGTACACCAAACGTTTACTCACTAACGCATTTAATTACCCCTTGGCCCAATGTTTAGCGTTGAATTTTCCTCGAACCAGGTAACTGTCTGAGAATGCCTGGTCTCGCCGTCGTAGATAGCATAGATTTTACCTTCTGGTTCAGAAACAATTTTTATTTAAAGGTCATCCATGTTTACAATTCATGGGCGTGCTTTCCCTAAATCAAGAAGACGTACACTGGAATGGATTGCTTGCATTAATTTACTGAATGCAGCTTTACGGTCAGCACGTTCCAACAAGAAATTTCTTGAAATGCATTCACCATAGAAAAAGCGTTTGTCGACGCTTTACTTTTATTTGGCCCCGTTCGATTTTCTCTTTCTCGCTTCCATTATGTGGTTCTTGCAACCAACATGAATTTGACTAAGGCTGTTTTAAGTGAGAAAATATCCCAGGTGTAGACATCAGAACAAGAGTCAGCGAACAAGCTCGTTTTCGGTGGATATCGTCAGGCTGGTACACCACAACTAATAAGATTAAAATGAGTTGAAACATCAGACGGGAATAAAATTCAAAGGGTAAGATTAGAAGGTCACGTGCTTGGTTTACAAACGATCAATGGCAGGCTAGCTGTACGTTTCTCAGCAGGGGTTACTGTAATAGGGGGCCAGGGAATAGAGAGAATCTGAACGAATTGTTTTTGTGCACATAGGTCTGGGTTCTGGAGGCGGATAGCGATCGCTTCGGCTATTGCTAATAGGCGACATTTTACCGCTTGTGTGAAGCATCCAGATACGCGGTAAATTGGCTGAAAACTTTGGAGCATATACATCGGGTGGTTAAAATCAACTAGATGTGCTAACACGGCGCTTTTCACTGTCTTAGTTATACCTGTAGATAGCCAACTCGGGCAATGCTCACGGATTCTCTCAGACAATTTCCTGGTTGTTCTTCCGATATAACTTGCCCGACATAAACAAGTAAATGAGTATACACAGAAACAATTACTTGACCGAGGAAGTCTGTCCTTCAATTGAAGCCTTACGATTGGTGTTAGTAAACCTTAGTCGTAGGCTTGCCGCGTAGTACGTACGGTATTTGGCGTCGGATAGTCTTCTAGACGTTGCCTGCGCTATTCCATCCCATTTGAACGGCGACGACAGATAAACCAATTTCTTTTCAACCGAATCGGTTTTAGCCCTCGATTCTCGGCAATCCATATTTCTCCGAACAAACTTCTCGGGATAGCCGTTTCTCTCAAAAACGCCAGCTAAGAAATTCAGCTCGTCCGAGAGTGTGTCCTCACTACATATCTTCTTGCCCTTTCAATTAAACATCTAATCAAGTTGCGCTTCTGACTTAGTAAGGCAAAGCTGGCAAAATGTATGTATTGTCCATTCCACGTGGCTTTTCTCTACACCCTGCGTTGGATCGACCCATCTGATCTTCTGCTAATTTGGACGTCTAGGAAAGACATCGTACCATGACGTTCAGATTCCAAGGTAAACTTAGCGTTGTCGTGCGCTGTTTCACTTTACAAATAGCAAAATACGCAGTCCTTTGTGAACTGACCAGATAATGCGGATTCAAACACCGTTTGAACAGCGGCATCGTTATGGGCAACAAATAATAGTTATTTGGCCTCCTAAATTCTGCCAATTTTTAGCGCTGATCTTAGAAATAGTTCACTGTAGGAAAACGTAACGTTACTGCACATGTCAACCAAATATTTTGCATTCTGATGTGCACTGAACGACAGGGGCGTTTTAGAAATAAATGAAAACCTGTTCGCTGTCCGTTTTGACAAAATTCACAAGATGGTAAATAAATTAAGCCGTCCCTCTGCTTCCCAATGAAGCTTTCTTGCTATGTTACACGGTATAAACTTTGGGTGGTGCTGGTAAGGATTAAGTATCATTACTCGCATTGCACTATAATAAATGTTTGTTATAATTCGCATTTCTATTTTCAAATTGCTCCGACTTAGCTATCTTGGCCCATAATAACCAACCAGGCTAGTCAAATAGCTTTGCCTTATTCAGATTAAACACTTTAAGCAAGCAAGCGAATTAGGGGTATCAATACTGTTTTACGTTATACTAGTAAACATTTCCCAATCCCTTAATAATATTAGTTATAAAGTTAAACTAATTAACATCATTTTATAAAAAACTGCTTGAAACCCAATATCTTTTTTTATATACATCATTTTTAATCCAGAATAGCTGGGTTGAATAAGGTTGAAACGCAAATGAAGAGACAAGCATTTTGTGACATAATACAGTTGCAAAATTTCAGGATGATTTAGCGTTCAAGCAAGTAGAGGTCATTTGAACTGGCAGGTCTATTGAAGTTGCATGCAGCAAATGCTTCAGATGACCGCGCTTAGCGAATTTAGTTACAGGGGCTAGTATTGTTCACCGACCTAAGGGGCTGCTGTGTCTCTTGGAACTTAAGGCGTCAAAATACGAATTACTTTTTACAGAAATACACACGTTTTGCAATAGTCTCTCGCATCGCAGTCTTGAAACTTTTCGGTAGCTAGCGAGTCGAAAACCAGCAACCAATCGTCCACGATTACGTAAACAAAATTTGCGCAAGATGCATAATTTGTACCTTTTTAAATCGTTTTTACCGTACATTTGAACCTTCTATTTAAAAAATCCCTCTAGACAAAAATATTGTTGTAAAAACACAATCACTAACTTTATTGACATATCTAACGGGATAATTATACCTTAATTATTTGCAAACCAAAAACATTAAGTAAGGAGTAAAAGTATAGGTTGCACCCATGGTGGATTATAAATATTCCAATGTTTTATTAAGCCGACTTAGGTTATATCGTTAATTATGAAGACTGGTTTAGCCGCTCAAGGATTTAAGACCAGTTAAGATGAAACCAGGTCCTAATGATAATTGTATTGCAACAGGTATATCTCATTTGAGAGGTTTTGTATAAATTCTGCACAATTGTCTAGGATGAGCAAATAGGTTTTAAACAAATGTAGTACCGTACCCTATAAAACGAATGTCTTTGGTTCTTTGTCTCAGCTTGCAAAATATTGCTTTAGGAGAGCAAAATTTACCATGATACGCCCGTAGACCTACGTTTCTTCTGTGATGGGACTTACCTGCAAGAAGCAAGTCGCAAGCAACATTTGCAAACCCCAAGGACTCTGCACTAACTGGACTCAATATTCTATATTCGATTTATTTCGACCAGTAAATTTTAGAAATATCTGCCAATTTACTTTTATGTAGCAATGTTAAGTGAACTGGTCTTCGACTTGCACTGCAATCCAACTTAAACTTGGCTTGCTACAAAAGTCCAAATGAAGTGGCTGCCTACGAAATAAACATAAGGCGAAAATATCCCAAACGTTTTTCACGGCGAGACGTAAAATCAACAAAATGACAAACGCGGGTTGTATTAACTTCTGTAAAATATCCGCAGGCGTAAACAAAGTAAATAAAAGTAAATGAGTAAACAAAATAAAAAAATATGTGAGTGTTTCAGAACTTACAATTAAAAAATTATTGACGAATTTTATTAACTAAACTGATCTACGGGGGCAACGTAGGCAAAATACAATTTCCTCTGATATTTTGCACACCGAATCGGATAACACAAACTAAGCAACAAAATGCTTAGTGAGGTTTGTGAAACTAAAGTATAACTCTCAAAATATGTACAATGTATATTTTGGAACAATTGCATCAAATCGAAATAATTTCTTTCAAATTTTCATCGCTCAGTGTCGTTCGATTTGCCGAATTTATATGCCTCATTTTGGGGATTGTTAGCTCGTAGATATAACTTGTTCCTAACATGGGTGCCATATCAGGTTTAAAAATCTTTGGTTCCGGAAATTCATAAGATAGGCAGAGATAAAATTCAATACGTTATCCTTCAGTGTGCTTCTGTTATGGCAGGTCAGTTAGCTCCAACAGTTGTTTTACTGAAACAGCATCAACGTTACAATCAAAGTGATTATAGAACAAAATATGCATATCTATATATTCTGCTCCTTCAGATCACGAATAATTGTCTTCAACATTCAAACGATATATATATATAGTGATTATCCCGCAAAACTCTGCGAAACAAAGAAAACGAACAATGCTTACAGTTGCGATTCAATCAATGAACGCATCTTCAGAAATCCGTTGATGATTCAGCCGAATTCGCAGTCGGAGTTCTCCTGATCCTGAATTCCAAGCTCAATTCATCCATGCGGTATATGATATCGAACCTGGATGCCAAATCTGATAGCCACTTAGTATATAACATCTGTGGGTCAGCTCTATTAACTTCCGGGAATAAAGCAGCTATTTAGTTTCAAAGTCTATAAAAACGAAAAAAGAACTTACCACAAATTAACTACCTTAATGATGTGTGATAAATTAAATCACGAAATTAAGATCAGTGTTTTCATGAAAGGAACTGGAAGTGACGGTGATAACAGTATGCCCCAAATGAATTTATTAGTTGTAACGACAGGTTCCAGTACACAACAGTTATCTAAGTCTTTCCCATATGATGACGTTGTATGTAGCAGACTGTGCATGAACAGGGCAGCCGAATTTTCCGAATCTTTCAATTGAGTCCTGGCCTGCCCTACCAGCCATTTGCTCAATTCAGTTATTCTGCACTATCCATCATTTTTACACTTAATAGTCGTGTTCACTTGCGTGTGTTTCCACGGAAATGTACTTCCCAGCTGCCATCCCACATATGCTTTATTTCTATGTCAATTCATCTGTAATAATAAACCCCATGCTGGCACCACATATGAATTCGTGAAGCTGTGACGTACTCGAGAGATCAGTAGACTCATCCGGCGCCAATGAGAACCATAAAACCTTTTATGCTCTCTCGGTTATCCGTAGTACTATGTTCTAGTTATTTTGTTCTGCGTACAGCTGAACAAATGCCAAAAGACTGCTGGCTGCAATCAAAATTCGTTTTCACAGGAAAGTATCAGTCACAGGTTCCTGAATAAGTTGCCAACAGTAAATGGTTTTCGTCCTTCTGCCATGAACCAGTGAAGGCCTCAGTTGCAAGGAACTAACTAGTGAAGAGAATCATTTGGGTTTCTAAACCAAATTTCCTGGAATCATTTTGTTTCTAGCCTTGATTGCTAGGAAATATGCAATATGCTGTGAGGTGTTTTTCCCATATTGACACCGGAGATTGTACGTTACCAAAACGGCAATAATTTTGCCACATAGATTGCAACCGGTTCTCTACTCCATAATTTTCACAAGGACGTATTTTACTCCCCAGTCTTTGTAGAAAAGGCGACAATCGGAGTACACTTTCCTCCATTTAGTAGCATTACTTAGCTTTCATGCACTTAATGGCGTCCAGACAAGCCTTATTGATATTTCGCTTGAATCAATAGCAAGGACAGCCGAATGAATTCTACGGCCCACCGCTTTGTACCCCCTGTCAAGGAGAGGACTTTGTGCCACATTCAGACAAACATGCAAGTATGTGAACTGAGTCAATCTGAGGTTCAAACGAAAGCTACCTAGGTTACCATGGTGCAATGCGGTGTGAGCTGTACAGGTGAACGTGTAACACGCTGAGAATTGCTCATACTTGCAAAGTGGGTAAGGGACATCAAGAGGCAAATTATGGAGTGGGTGGGGCGGTTATTTTGAATGAACATGTTCACAGTGGAGTCATGCAAACGAATGATCGAAGTGCGTTAGTGCGAAGGCCATTAGCACAGAATTAGAGCAGACCAGATCCGGGCAGCCGGCCGTAGTTTGTTGACGTATGTCCTATTATGACCAACGGATCGATTAAGGAAATTTAGCCTAGAGTCGATGAACAACGTCTATGAAAATAATGAAACATCACGAATAGCTTTTATCAAATTTAGTTATATCATGAAGTAAAAGATTGTGCCTAATGTTCCTTATTTACGACATATGAAAGCCACCGATTTTCACCTCATTCTGCTTCGCTTCAATCATGCAGCCTAAGGGTTAAAACGAAAAAGACACTATGCTGCCGATACTAATAAAGTGTATGCAAGCTTTACAGTTCAACTCAACCGTGCCAAAATATTTTCTCCAACAAAAGGGAACGCTTTCGTTAAGGAAGTAACTCCAATGGAAAACATATGCGCCGCAAGATCTGTGCACAATTTAGTTCCGTTATCCCTTGAGCAATTAGTCCACACAGGTTACTTTTTAGCCTACTATTTTAACTCATGTATAAGGAATTCACGATATTTGCTTGCAGTAAGAATAGGTGGCTGGTCTGTGTACGCCATCCATTATCCTTAACATGTGATTACTTCCGCTGCTTCTTTCACGCTAAGCCGAATGAAATGATCATCACATATGCGTGGATATTTTGCAATTACGGAGCATTTGCTGAAATATCGCACTAAAAAAATATGATGTTTTATTCCCAGCATAGACAATTTCAAGCCGATTTTCAATGCATATCTGGTTTTCAGTTACTAAGGCTTATTTATCCAACAGTCAGTGTTAAAATATACACCGTTTATTGCAAGCAAGAAGTATCTTATTTTGAGGATAAATGCTAAAGCATTTTAAAAAACGGCTGGTCACGCAACGCCCATTAACTCAAACCGACTATGCTTCTCTTAAATAACAGGTGCTGGCAAGAAAATGGTCTGGAATACAACTATGAAATTTGCGACCTCAAGTAAAATACGTACGTGAGATTAAACGTAGGACCACCAAAGATCGGCGTGGAACCACTTTTATTGTCAGCAAGGCTGCAAACGATGTAATTTAATTTACTAAGTATAAATATTTATTTGTATATGTTTTACCAATTTAATATTACCACAGGTAATTCAAAACTTTGCATAAATTGAGTTCGCGTGTAGACACGCATAAATGCCAGTTAATGAGGCACTTAAACAAAATAGTATTAAACTTTTCAATGAAGCGTAGGCTTTATTGTGACATTAATACATACTTTGTAGATGCATTTAAACAGCTCAAAATAATAATTATTTGTTTTATCCAACGTGTTGGCTCCTCCAATTTAATGAAAATCGTCGCTATGTACTGCTGAAATGCATATGCGACTCCAAATCTTATCAGAGAAGGCAACCCATTATATGTAGGCGTTGTCCGCTGCAAATGCGTTTGTTGCTTTCACATAAGGGCTCGACTGTTCGTTATAAAGCTTAGGGCAAAATGTATGACCTTCTGATGATTTTCGGGAAAATATAAAAAGAAAGCAGCTGAAAAGTAATAAGATAATATTAGATGAGTTCAGAATCGGGCTGTATTTCTTACTGCTCCACCTGCAAGATTAATCGGATACGCCAGTTTTTTCCTCGCTTCAAAGACGTGCAAATTTTTGAGTTGTGTGATGTGATAGCCACCGCTTTTACAAAATCTATTGAATACTGCGCAAGATTAATAAACCACTGCTTCTTCGAGAGAAAATCCATAGGAGTGTTTTGTTAAGTTTACACGCATTCGTGATCAGCAGAGTTATACGGCGTCTTTCAAAATTTTCGATATGTCATCAAGCCAAAGGACATTTGCTTAGTGAAGGGTATATAATATGTATATTCTAAACAAAGCAGAAGCCAGGAAAAAGAGGAGAAACTTGAAAATTATAAAGCAGTGAATAAAGGTCATGTCACGGCTAGGAATTTCGCAAAACGAACCCCGTCAGATACAGAAATATCAGTCATTGTTCGTGGCATGCAATGTAACCACAGGGACTATAATCCCATTTACTTCCTTACTTAACTTGAGAAAACGCTGAGGTCATGGAACACCAAAGCTGGAGCCCCCTACACGTGATCACGCACAGTAAAATTCCAACACTGAGCCACAAGGGTGAAACCAACATAATCAACGCGATTGAACAAAAAGCATTGCATCTTAGGAAAGACAAAGCTATTGTCATCGTACCGGCTGTTAAAGGACGTCTGGCCGCTGTAATATACGAAACTGATTATTCGAAAGCTCAAAAACTGCTCCAATAGGCGAACACCTACTACCAAATAAACGGGGATCCCAAAAAAGATTGGAAAGCAAAATCACACTACTCTATAAACTGCGGAACAAATGGGACAGAGTACGAATTTGGAGGGCAGCAAGATGAAACCAAGGGACTCCATATTAACGCGATTCTACGGATGGTCATATTTGCACAGAAGTGGAGTTTACCTCCCCCCATTCGTGTCGTTGCCTGGAGATCCAAATTACAAGCGTTCTAAGGACATTTGGGGAAACTGATGCATCTGAAAGCCAGCTCAGAGCATTGCATCTATTCGGCAGAATAGCTGTCAGATATGGTCAATGAAACAGTGATAGAAAAATACAAAATAATGATTCCATTTGTTGTAACTGTTTTCTTCACCTCAATCAACACCATCCTTGCACAACAAAGGAAGGCAACTAAACTAGATGAAGGCGGATCTACAGAAAGAAAGCAAAATCGATGCCACCTGCATGATGCGGTTGCTTGATTTGTGCCTCATGACACACATCCATCTCAACGGAATTTCTGCATTCCTCCAAGGTTTTGACCTTGAGTTGCTTGACCTGATTATCACGCAAATCTTGCTCTGCCACTCTTTGTCTTTGTCAAACTCTTATGCTCATTCTATTAAGCTAAGAAGGAGCACTATCCATAACTACCAATCGGTTAGATCTGAGATCAACCGTTCGTTATTCCTTATCCTTTTGCTGATTTGGCACTTTCCCTGAGTGTGCACATCTGCCAAAATTGATCGTATCTGAGTCCTACAAGTATATTTCTCCTCTCATCCACTAGGGCCACGCTGGGGGCTCTTCAACAAGCCTACATTCTTGTCACTTAGTTGCTCTAAAAGGCAGATATTGGAGAAAACCACCACCTCTCCTAGGCTTACCGCGGCACTGCCTACAACCATGCTTGGACTTCCTTCGACATCCACCTTAAGCTCGCGTCATCGCAAATTGGGCGATAAAATCGCGCAAGTCTGCGTGTAAAATTGGTTAACGCGCAAGTGACCCAGCGTTCCGTCCACATCGGATAGGTGGCTGGACCCAAAACGTAATCTGTGAAACGCTCACCTGCATAAAACCTGACTAACACTGTAGAATGGGAGTCGGTAAATTCTAACAGTTCTGTAGACGCACCTAGCCATCTCATACTACTTAGTCATAAGCCATTCTGGAATAATTTGACTCTTACAAGCTATGCACTTATGGCAACTGAATTCCTACTCGACTAGAAAAAGAAAATCAATAAGGAAACCGCAGCCGGACGCGTTGCTATTGTTGTTAAGATCCTTCCTGTTATGCTTAAATGCATTAATCTACTCTAGGAAGAAATAAATTCGCTAAAAGGTAAATTTAGTTAATTTAGCAATAATGACAACCAGCTTTTCTCCCTCTGGAAATTGTTCAAGGACTCAGCTAACGTTAATTTAGTTATACTAGATACTACCGGTTCATTACTAAAAATTTTCACATCTGAAACCCACAGGCGCATGCTCTGATAGCAAAATAATATTATATTCAATATACCCGAAGACTGCTAGTAAACAAAATTA
>CALYDF020008603.1:0-11511 GCA_944474145.2 Dicrocoelium dendriticum
CCTGTTACTTGAACCGGAAAGTAAACCAGCGCCCAAGTACTTGGGCTTCTGATTTGACTTTCTTGCTTATTTAAAGAACTAAAGCAAGAAAAGAGCAGCCTCTGTACATTTTTGGATCATAGCCTTAACTGTCTGGCACAACTGTCAATACACCTACAATACTTCAAGGAAAAGTTCTGGCCAAAAATTAGGCAGTCCGTTTTTGTAAGCTGTTACAGTGGCACTTTCAATTAAGGTAGAAAGAACTTTGTTCAACTTAGGAACAACTGGTTTTGCAAAGAGCTTAACCTAACCACCAGCCTGGACCTCTGCGTATTAACCGTAAATTCATTCCCACGTTGGTGTTCGGATGCAGCAAGTTCAAAAAATCAGAGGGCTTGATCGCGCTGAAGACCCTCATAAGTTTGAACGTATCTATCAGGTCCCCTCGTACCCTGCGCCGCCTCATAAGGAAAGCTCCTAGGCCCCTTAGACGTCCTTCGTATGAGTTTCCGTGCTGAGCTTCGATCCTCCAAGCCGCCAGCTTCTGGAACATTACCATGCAAGTGACATTTTTCCTGAGCTACTGCGATCAGGCCGGCAAGCAGTACGCTAGGTGGGGTCGTACCACCGCCTTATATAATGGGTGTAAAAGCTCTGGCTTGGTGTTGCATAAAGTATTCTTGCGGAGGAATAGCTCCTGCCGCGTCTTGCCGGCGGCATACTAACACTGTGCTGAAGGTTTGAAGGTATTTGACAGAATGCTATCAAAACCTCGAGCCTCGTCAACGGACCGCAATAGCATGTCGCCGGCAGTATTTTACGCGGTATCCTTATCATTACTGGATGCCAACAACTGACATTCACTTGCCTTAAAGGGTAAATCCCATGAGGAAGACTATCTCGCTACAGTAGTTCAAGTACATATTCAAGTGGGACTGGAACGAAAGGATGAATCCCGTGAGTGTTCCTTCTTGAGCTGGTCGTCGATCCAGGAGTTGATAAAGGTGCTCCGACTTCTTGACGGGTCTAAAATGCAAACATCCGAAAAATCACCCTGGTCCACCAATTTAATGCTCTCGTTCCTTGCATTAGTTGTCCCAGCTATGTCAGCTACGTGAAGTAAGTAAGAGAAGAAAAATCGAAGGTACGAGAGTAAGGGAAATCAGATAAAAGTAAAGAAAATAGCATCGAAGTATGAAGATGGGAATTAGTCAGGAAAGATGAAAGGTTTCGTGTTGCTACCCAAGAGCGTCTAGTTGACTCCCAAAACCCTTAACCGTAACTTTCTTGACAACGATTTCTGGGAGCTGGTTCCAGCGCTCTATGACCCGACGCAATAATAGCGTCTCCGCTCTAACTCGATCGGCCCGCGATACGTTCAGATTAGTACAATGCCCGCAGAGACCAGATAATCTAACAGTACTAAATAGCCAGGACAAACCAGGGCCAACCTTCGCAGTCAAAATACGGTAGGTTAGGATAAGGTCCCCTTCGATAGTGCCTTGACTGCATCCCCAAACTAAGTAGGCGTTCGGGGTACGTTTGATTTCGTGATCCTTGACCAACCTTGTTCCGTCGCTCAACACGCTCTCTACTGCCATTTTGTCCCGTACAATGCATGGTGGACAAGCCTGGTCGCAATATTCTAGGTACAAATATCTTTTGTGAGGTGCCTCTAATGCCTCTTTTTACAAGTTTTAGATCACCCGCAAAAATATAGTAAGGGTTCTCCTTGATATATAAAAAGAACAGCGGCGGGCCTAAAACAGAGCACTAAGGAACACTGATGTAAGCGGTACCCTCACTTGAACAGGAGTCACTGCTTCTAACACGGCAGGTTCTCATGCAAAGAATTCCCGCTAGCCAATTCACAGCTGGGCGTGTAACCCAAACCAGGACGGTTATTTAAGTAGGAAACGATGATTGAAGGAAACAAAGGCCCTAATGAAGCCAAGAAAGTAAACTTCGACCGAGATGCCATCATCAAGACAGCGAGCTATCTCATCTAAAATGGACAAGGAATTGGTGCTGCTTGACTTCCGCTTGACGAAGCTGTGCTGATTTGCTCCTAGCAAGTTATGGGTAACTAAGTGTCCACAAATCCGGTTCCTGATAAACGTTTTAAACGTTTGAGCAGGCCGATTGTAAAGCTGACTGGCCTATAATTTTCAGGGGCCGATTTAGCTCTCCTTGGTGAATGGTTACCACGGCTGGCTCTTTCCAGTCCAGCTAACCTTCCTGATTTGACATGTTGTACAAATCAAAGGCAGGAAAACTGAGTAGTGCAGTAAACGTTTTGATGATAGCAGAATGCATATAAACAACTCCAGCTGATATGTAGATGTCCAACTGTGTCAAGGCATCAATGACATAGGATGCACTTTGTGGCGCGGTTGCCATTGTAGTCTTGATTTGGCGATGGGGCTGTGATGGGAAAGCACGACCGCCGTCAACACGACATACCTTTCGTAAGGCACGCGGCGAAGCCCGTGGCTTAACCGCATAAGCTGTGGCGTGGTAACTGCCCTCCAGGCTTAAGTGATCTAGCCCTCCACTCAAGGAAGCCTTCGGTTGAACTAAAGTATAGTATAGCTTCGTAGTTGTTTTCTCACTCTGCAACTTTTGGTTCATAACGTTATTCAGCAGGTCACTGCAGCTTGACTACCAAGTTTCAGGATTTCTTGTATTTTAGCCAACGTTTAAACCCTTCGGTTTCCCGTACTTTTTCCCAAGAAACCTTGCACATCTTTATCGCCCAAACAATACAAAAGACGCCACCAGCGGAGCTTATCTGGATGCATACTGCGGCGAAATGGGGCGGATGCTCCAGCAGCTGGCTAGCCGAACAACCTCCTCGTGGTGCCAGCTGGGTGGTTCGGGTTTAACCGGTTCCAGCAAATAGTTCGGCGGCAGTGTTCCAGGACGTGGTGGGTTTTCGCCTGGCAAGCGTTCTCCCTATAAAAAGCCACAAATGTCTGTTTAACAACACTGCGACGTGGCGGATGTGACTCGCCACAAAATAAAGTCACTGGCCCGTAGCTATCCGGAAGTGCTATCCAACCCACAGACAGCAATCGCTTTTGCTCACATTCCGGAGGGTAACAAACAGTCAAAAATGATCCGGCATTTTCAAAGACACAAGCGACATTCATACAAAATTGGTTGGCGGCATCCGGTTTCGGATTTGCCTGTCACTGTGGCAAGCCACAGGACGCCTGCGCCTACAGAGGGACCATGGATGGCTTGCGCTGCACCACCCACAGCTCCAACCACATACCCCATATCCAGTGTAAACCCGAAGGAATAAGACCGGGAGGCATGCGGATGGGAACCACGTTTCATCAACGGAGCCGGCCCACACTCCTTCACAGGCAAACACAAACACGCTGTATTTGGGGAATCAACCGCACACAAGGCGGTGGCTGGACCGTAGTCCGCTCCACACTGAGTGCATGGAACCGCTCTTTGAGCCTAGCACGGCCACAAGAACCGTGCACCCCGTCCCCTCCAGCAACGACCAACTGTCTCCTGGAGCCAGTATGAACGATGTAGTGGGTAATAGACAGGTAGGCACCTTGTCAACATACACATCAAGCGCAACCATACCAGGGATATCAAACAACAGCCATTCACTTTAAACGACAAGCTGAAATTAAATAAATCCAATAATGCATACAGATACGGTGGCATAACTCTTCGCCAAATTACCATATGAAGTAAGTTGGTTAGCAACAAATCCGTGATAAGTAAGAAATGTCCACAAGTTACTTAAAATGCTACAAAAGCAACAAAATTACCGAAGATAAGCGCAATTAGTGTAAGCAACGTGGCCAGTTAATAGAACATTATTCAGGGAGGCAGAACAAACCAAATAAAGCGGAATGAAATTTAGCCAGCATAAAAAGACCTAGCTTAAGTGTAAGTTGGTTTAGCTCAACTACGGTGAAGAAGCATCAAGAATGCAACATCAGCCTCAGCATGGGGCACAACCGCTGAGATTACATACATACATGGGTTGGCGGCATCCGGTTTCGGATTTGCCTGTCACTGTGGCAAGCCACAGGACGCCTGCGCCTACAGAGGGACCATGGATGGCTTGCGCTGCACCACCCACAGCTCCAACCACATACCCCATATCCAGTGTAAACCCGAAGGAATAAGACCGGGAGGCATGCGGATGGGAACCACGTTTCATCAACGGAGCCGGCCCACCCTCCTTCACAGGCAAACACAAGCACGCCGTATTTGGGGAATCAACCGCACACAAGGCGGTGGCTGGACCGTAGTCCGCTCCACACTGAGTGCATGGAACCGCTCTTTGAGCCTAGCACGGCCACAAGAACCGTGCACCCCGTCCCCTCCAGCAACGACCAACTGTCTCCTGGAGCCAGTATGAACGATGTAGTGGGTAATAGACAGGTAGGCACCTTGTCAACATACACATCAAGCGCAACCATACCAGGGATATCAAACAACAGCCATTCACTTTAAACGACAAGCTGAAATTAAATAAATCCAATAATGCATACAGATACGGTGGCATAACTCTTCGCCAAATTACCATATGAAGTAAGTTGGTTAGCAACAAATCCGTGATAAGTAAGAAATGTCCACAAGTTACTTAAAATGCTACAAACGCAACAAAATTACCGAAGATAAGCGCAATTAGTGTAAGCAACGTGGCCAGTTAATAGAACATTATTCAGGGAGGCAGAACAAACCAAATAAAGCGGAATGAAATTTAGCCAGCTTAAAAAGACCGAGTTTAAGTGTAAGTTGGTTTAGCCCAACTGCGGTGAAGAAGCATCAAGAATGCAACATCAGCCTCAGCATGGGGCACTCATACAAAGTTACATACGTATATACACTCATACACGCTGGATATCCGGAAAGTGCTATCCAACTCGCAGACATCAAACGCTTATGCTCACATTCCTGAGGATAAGCGACAGTCAAAAATGCTCCGGCATATTCAAAGACACAAGCTACATTCATACAAAATTACATACGTATATACACTCATGCATTTACATACACTGTTGTGCCAACATGTACTTTTTGTACATTTTTGATCACACTATGTTAGCTAAGCATGATCATGCCTGTACAGGTGTGCCTCGCCTTGTCGAGAATAAAAGTTTATTTATTTATTTATAAATTTGCTTAAGTACCCTCGCTGTTCTAAAGTGGCTTGCGTTTGTTCATGACCCAATTGATCTGTCGAGCTCTATCCAGTAACTGCTTAGCTTCGATGCGACCAAAGTTACTAACCAGTCAAGATCTTGCGGATAATCGCTTGATATTCCGTGAAAACGTGACAACACATTGGACACTTTTACCTATGTGAGGCTCTGCATTAACCTCTGACAAGTGACCACGCTTTGTTATTACGATAACTAAGGTTGCAGAAGAGTAATCGATGCTTCGACCCTTCAGTGTTGACATGTTGGACAAAGACATTCACGTGCACCTATTCCACCAGTTCCCATGCCAGGGTACCTTAGTTGCCAGCGGCGTGTTCCCAGTCCATGCGGAAGTTTCAAGTAAACGATAATTACAAGTTAGGGGCAGCTCCCAACGCACGTCTGGGAAACCAAATACGCCTCCTGTCCGCCAATGTCATGGAGATGGGGCCAGGATATGTAGAGATAATTAATTCCAACCGACGTTAATATTAAGAAGCAAGAGACAACTTGTATATCAGATGGATTCATGGAGAAGAGGGCCTCCCAATTCCAATAGTCAACCTGCTTTCCACGTCTGTCCAACCTGTAGGCGAAGATGCCAGTCAATAAGCCAAGGAATGGATAACGTTCAGCAAGCCATGTCCCGGTGACCGGTACTACGTCAGCAGTCAACTTTCTACTCATTGTTTACGCTACAGCAATTGGTATATCACATATTCAACTCTCTCTTTGTTCTTTTCTCTCCCGTAAGTTTACTGTACTTCTCCTCTTGGGCTTTACCCGTCTTTTGAAACACAAGTTACACCATCCTGCATTCCGACAACTGGAGAATGAGAGGGCAAAACGCGTTCAGCTGGCACCCTGCGGGACGTTTTCCGAAAACTCGAGCTGGACCCACTTCCTTTGTTCTCAGTTCCGTCGACTGTTTTACTCCTTTGGTAGGACCCGGATACACTAAAAGTTGTATTGCCAGCATGCCAACTCAGCGCTTGGAGTAGATCGTGCTTGGTGCTAACCAACACACGTTTGCATTCAGTCTCCACAGTGCTCTCCACCACCGAGGATAACAGTGCTATCGCCATTGACGCTGCAACTTTAGAAGAGGTTGCTAGCCTACAGTTTGCTACTGAACTCCAGAGGGCCGCCTCACACCTATTTTCTACCGTTGTCCGCGAAGGTACGTCATTCGATGACACCACCCGCTCCATACCCAAGTACAGGCCATGGTAACCAAGCTGTAAAGCCAGAGGGGGTTACGATACAATTAATGGGCAGTAAATTGGTCTTCGTAGCGACTTGTGACCGTGCATGGCACTTGAGTAAGAGGAGCAGCATTGTGCACCGTTTCTAGCTTCTTATCAGAGCAAGAATGTCGCTAACTTGTCTAGCAGCCTCGAGGATGAGCTCGTCTTTCTGGCTTATATCAACGGGTTTTTACCCCTGAAGCTATCGTAACGGTTGCCACTTGATACCGGACTTAAGTATAATTTGACATCACACTTCCTCGGTTAAGCGATAGATCTTGATAAACCAGGTCTTTAAGCTTAACCAAAATAGGCCTTGCAATTCCCTTCGGAGGCAACATTTCCATTTCTCTCCGGTGCCCGACCCTGTGAACGCTTTATGCCCACATGCAGCAGCATCATAACAATGCGAAACACACCCTACACACGCCTTTTATCCAAATCGCGTCTAACCATAGGCGTGAGCATTCTCGGCTCTTCCTGGTTGTATAGACGCACATTTTGCTGTCTGCTGGATGCGATTTCCGCACTAGGCATATGGTTCACATAAGATGATTGCATTTCCCAAAGCGCACTTTTACTGCAAGAAGCATAATTATCTGTTTTCGGATTAATTGCCTTTTTGCGTTAAGCCTTTGTATACAGTCTTTAATGGCAACATTATCAGAGGGCGGAGCGACCTTCTGGGCACGCAATATGCGCAAGCAAGCGTCAGCTAAATAAACACAGTGAAAATGCCTCCAGTTCATTACTGGAAACCGAGTATAGAAATAGCTGAATTCTTGAACTAACTTAAAACAGTTATTGTTGTACCAAAGCAAGCAATTATTACACTCCATTTACCCTGTGCTTGCGTTACCACAGGCATCATCTCCACACTTGTAAGTAACTTGGGAAACTATGCGATATACAAGAGAATCAAGCAAACTTAACAGCAATAATGAGTTAATAAACCAAAAACCATCTGGTTGAATAATGTCACAAAAATTTTATGCAGAATATACGGTGGTGTGAAGAAAAAGGTGTCAAACTAAAAGGAAAAAGTTAACGAACACAAAAGCAGCAATGGATAAGCTGTGCACAATGAAGGCGCAGATGACAGTTTTCGAGCAACAAGACTTACAAATCCTCTTGAATCACAGGAGAAGCTGACAGTCTATTCTTCGTATAAATGTGCTGCCGACCGAGTCATATCCTTTAAATATATTGCGCTTCACAGCTGGAAGCTGTTTAAACCGAGAAGTTTCAAGTTCTAAACTGTCGTTTCTCTCCCGATGCGAGTAACTTATGACTGGAAACGGCTGCCGGACCCCACTGTCAATGCACAGTCAGATGCGGGTTTCATACGTTTTCTGGAAAGCTACCTACTGAATATTCCAGGATCCTGTAGAACTGCTACTACGTCCGGATCTATGCCAAAGCTAATAAGCCTAAAGTCTAATGAAGACTGGAAGTAAAGGAATGGACACTGGGGCTCCCTACAGCTCTCTACCACTCAATGAACGCGCCGAACTAATTACCAAGCTTGCGGCTCTATTCAGGAGGCGTTCAGCTTTAGTATGTATTGCTCGCTATTTATGGCTTTCTCTGTTAAGGGTCAATTCTACCTCTTCGCCACTTTCCAACCGAAATTTTAATGTCCTCGTGAGGTACAAATCAGCAAACCAATAAATTCTGTTTCAGGATCCGGGTGGCATCTGTTTAAGTTGCTGTTTCTAGCAGTATGGTTGAAGTTCTATCGTTGCCATCTATGGTAGTTCGATAAGTAGGCTACCGACAAGTCAAAGGTCCGTTGGTGTTCGCTTTTACATTTCTTTACATCCCTAGGTGAATGAGCAGTCTGAAGACCTGCTAACCCCAGAACAAAGCTAACAAGTGACGCAGACCCATGCCATCCGTTGGGAAAGAGCTCCATATTTCTAGGTATTCGACTGGGGGCTAGTCTATTTATCCGCCAGTTAGCCATTAGTAGGGTATCACATGTGTCCGGGCTCGGCCTTCTGCTGTTTTCGCAGTAGAAAAAGGGCTGAGTTAACTGCCAGGGTTACCGTCTCACACGATGGCAAATGACTTGAAGTTTTGATACGCATTGTTCGTATTCGACGGATCATAGAATCTGCGATGGGCTGGACTAGGCCTTTCCAGCAAATAGTTCAGTGGAATGATTCCAGGAGGCGTTGGGTTTTCGCCTTGCAAGCGTTCTTAAAACTACAATCCAATACGGTCCGTTTAGCAACACTTTGACGTGGCGAGTGTGACTCTCCACAAACAAAAGCCACTGCCCCGTGGGTTTATGGATAATACATCCAATCCAAGGACCTGAAGTGTCTATTCTTTCGAAGCCGACTCTGTCAGACAGCCACAACCACAACAACACACTTGCAAACACAAGCTACACCTATGCACAGTTAACACATCCATGCACTAATTCACTGGTATGAGCAGTAGGTTGTATTCTTGGATAGCTTTGTTCATACTGTAATCATAACCAGATCATGCCTTTGAAGGCATACCTAGAGTTGCCAAGAATAAGACATTTATTTCATTTTTATTTTATTTTCGAATTATGGACAATATTTGACGTGGCATAAGTTTCGTAATGCGGAATGAATAATAAATAAATTATTAAATTATTTAGGAATAGTAGTTAAGAAAACCGCTTAGGTTTATTATCAATGCATAGTTATTACTATTCGGTTTGCCGCCTGACTATATCCTTTATGAAGCTTTGTTCATGCCCTGTTGGGTGTTGAGCAATTAACCATGAACTTTGGTAAGTAAGGGGTAAAATGCATTTGCTCGACACATCTCGTAGGATGATGGAAGCGGAGGCTAATAAGCACATCTTTTGCGTCACTTTTCAACCAAGGAAAACGGAAAATGTCACGTAATAAAGTACCGAGTGTACACCCGGCACTTACCGAAGCTACGCTCAGCTGTTTACAGTCAACACACGTAAATCACAGTTTTATCGATGGTTAGTCCTGCTAAAGCGGCTGAGAAAATTCGCAACGTCCCAAGTCGCAGTACGCTGAGGCCGGGGAAATAAATAAATAGTATATTCTCGAATGTGTCGAGACACACCAAACAAGGCATGACCAACATTTACATCCAATTACGTTTCGCAACAAACACGTTGCTATATGTGTAATCCGCAGTAAGCCGAAAGTTGTACAGGTTTTGGAAATTGTAAAAGTAAACATGAGAAATAAAGTCGTCAATGCATGACGACACGTTGGGTTCTAGCGTGCGTAGTGTCAACCGTCTGGGCATTAAATTTGTAGTGCAAACGATACATGTAAGCTGGGAGTATCGTACTCTTGAACGTGTCAGGAACATATTAATTTATGGTTGTAGTCGACTTATCATTATGTATTCGGGTGCAGTGACTTTATTCAGTAGCGTGTCACATCCGCCACGTCGCACTGTTGTTAAGCGGATATTTGTGGCTTTTTATAGGGAGAACGCTTGCCGGGGGAAAACCCACCACGTCCTGGGACACTGTCAGAAATCCGTTTGTACACTAATGTAAAACTGGCAGAGCAGCTTGCCGACTGATTTCACCCTCGGTTGTCCGCAGTCAATAGACTTCCAAGTTCCTCTGTTAGTTGATCAGATATCTTTGGTCAGGTCCCCCATAATGTCTGAGACCCAAGGTGGGTATGAGCTTCACGAAGAGTCGTCTTTGCGAGTGTCCAGGTGAGCAAAATGTCAGTTACACGCGTCTGGATTTTTAAGGTTTATGTGTTCTTTTCAGGAGTGTGAAGGCATCGCGTCCAGCTATCATTACTGGACAACCGTCGTGGCAGTGAGTGCAGGTGTATCCATTTGTTGTACGGCCATGTTCTTTGTAGGTGCTTGTGGGTTATGTCCTCTACCGGGCAAGAACACTCGGTCCAATCCCAGATCCCCAGAAGTTTCGGACCTCGGAGAAAATGGAAGGTGAGAGACAAACAAAGCCGCAAAGAATAGGCGTGGAAACATACTTTGTTAACGTCTTACGGTATAATGTTTGGTGGAGACAAATGAGGTACAATGTGCAGCAATGATTGTGCTGAAAGTGTCTTTTGAAGGTTCTACGAAGCCGTTGGCCGTATAGGTTGGTTACTACCATCTACATGGAATACAGAGCGTTACGCCATTCAGCAAAGGACGCAGTATCGGTTTGCTATGATGCAACTAGTGCGTGGGGAGACAGAAAGCAGAAACCAAAGACCAGCTGCGTTTGTATGGTGAATGAACAGCTGGTAGCCAATCTACTTCGATAGGGAGCACAGAGTACGTAAATGAAGGTATAACTGGCTTGCGAAGAAAGAGATTCAAAGGTCAAATGATGGTAAGTCAGCAGAAAGATGGGATGCAAGCGTTGAGTATAAATCTTCTGGGGGTCAAGCCAGAGAAGCGACACGAGGATAATAAGAGTGTAGTGCTATGGTTGCCAAGATGGGAAAAGTCTATGAGAGTCCTTACCTCCTACATAGGTAAGTGTCGAAACCTTTGCTGCACAAACGGACACAGAACACTAGGTGAGAAAATATTGATCAATCGAAACGAAGTAATAAAGATCAGTTAAAGGAAAGCGAACGTGCGGAACAAATGTATACGTAGCGTCGCACAGAGAAACAAGTTATTCTAGGGTGCTAAGAAAATAGTATCAGGGTTTGCTGACCCAGGAAAGAGAGTGAGTGTGTTGGACTCATACATGGGTAAGTGTCGCAAATATAGCAGTAAGTGAGAAATGAACACCTATAAATGAGAAGCCAACAGGGGCGTCTGTGTACTGGCAAGATGAGCGGAGTGATGAACTAAAACCTAAGAAAGGTTAATTGACGGAAGGGCAGCGAATAGCCAGAATGCAAGCGTACATTTAGGTTGCTGAGGGTATCCGAACATGAGGTCTAACCGCAGCAGCTAGGGTGCTAAGGTAAGAGTACCAAGCTGGATAGAGCCAGGGAATGCTAGCCCGAGAGATGGATTGCAGGTAAAAAAGCCTAAGACAATACAGCGCGTTAGGGATAAATGAACATCTAGAAATGTGAGTCAAAACAGCGGCTTGCGCTGAATACATGGATATGCTTGCACGACAGAAGAAAGCTAAG
>CALYDF020008604.1:0-11514 GCA_944474145.2 Dicrocoelium dendriticum
GAAGGCAGAAGTCACGATTAAACTCCACACGAAAATCTGTCTCGACGGGGAATCGAACCCCGTGATATTCACCCTGACCATTCTACGGTACCTACTAAGCGCTGGCTTTCTTACAGTTATTTAACACTTATTCCATTAACCTGAATAGTAAATAAAAGTTGGACCCTTAAGACGAAAACATGGCAACAGTTACTTCCATAGACGCAACCATGGTCCTCGCGAGTTATTCGGTTACTTTAATCAGTCATTCAGTCTTCTTCACTAACTAAATCAAACAGTTACCATCTGTTATGGCCCTACAAACCTCGTACAGCAAACCGTCCCAGTCCTGCTGTTGTATTGCGTCACTTTTAGTGGTGACACGCTTGGATATATTCATGGGTACGTTTGTAATGCTAAACATTCATGATAGTTGGGCGCAAAGGATGAACGCTGAGACGCGAGTTCAAACGCGAAGCGGGCATGTGGCAAACCACGCGGGCGGGAATGAGCAGAGCTGCGATTGGCTGGTTTTGAAAGCAGCCTCATACTTGAGACTGCGATTAGTTTGGACGCAAATAGACAAGTGATTGTCAATCGGCAATGCAACGCGTAGTCGGATAAGGACTTGTGTGTCACATATGCATATGGCTATTATCTGTCCTTAGTGCACTCCGGAACAAAGGCAGTGTTAGTGAACATACGTCTTGGATAATTTCTGTTCAGGCTAATGCAATAAGATACCAAACAACTCAATCAGATGTTCTGTTGAAGTCCTTAAAAGGGGTAAATGCACTGTTTAGTTGATCTCAGTCATCGCTATGGTTCTGGTCAATGTCTGGGCCTGCATGCGATCTAGGTGAGTAAACTCACATGACAATCGGGTCAGAGTAGCCATAAGGTCTGAATGAATCGCTTCTTAATGCAAAGCGTCGGTTCATGCAGCCGAAGTGCGATGGCCCTATCGGCTTCTAGTACCCGTTTGCGTAAATACGGCGATGGATTATCAGGGTATTTGTAGATACTTTTAATTGCGTAGGCTGAGTTATGTTGGTGCACTGTGTCGCCGAGGTGGGCAGCTATGGAGGAGTCGCATAATCCTCTGATGTCAGCCGTTAGCGAAGCACGACTGTGCTGTTTCACTCTCTCGGATAGACACCGGATCGTAGGATCACAGGAACAGGTGAATGAACATGTACACATGGTTGTCGTGCACGGGTCTACTATCATGGGGACTAAACTTCATCATCGGTGTACTGGTGGAGTATGCCTGTATTTTTGCTGCCAAGAAGATACCCCAAACTGAGGCAATAAGTGACGGTTAAGGAGTTCTGCCGCGATTTCCCCATTCTAAAGAGATTGTAGAAAAAGTGTTTTTCTGTTAGCCGTTCACAGCAATGACATGTTCTGCCTCTGCTTTATATGGATTTTTATGAAGCCATTTGGATAGCCCTTTTCTTGCAACGTCGAGCATATTCGCTGTAGTTCCTCTGATAGTCTATCATGCGGGCAGCATTTTCGTTCTACCGACTTGGTTAAGAATTAAGTTACGATTTAACCAGTAGCACGTAGCAGTGTCAGTTACTGTACAGGTGGTCCTACCTGCGTTACGCTATACGTGACGCTGCAACATCCCGCTATCGGGACTCTTTAGGCCCACATCAAGAAACTGAAAATAGTCATTTTCTTCAACCACCGCGGTAACATATATCGCTTCATAAGCTCAGTTAAAAGTACCAGTAATATCTTCAACATGCCGGGTGGACTGAAATATCCAGAATAACTAATCGACATAACGGCGCTAGCAGCTGAGACCTGCGGTGGTTGATTCTAAACTCCCTTGTTCAAGCATGCCCATGAAAACATCAACAATTACTAGCCCAAGTGGGAAAACATCGCCCCTCCATCTACTTACAGGTATATTTCTCTACTAAATATAAGTAGGACAATAACAATTGTATCTAAGCATTAATTCCTTCGGGGCCACGGTAGGTATGCTGATGTTGAACCCGCTACCATGGACTTATTCGCAGACGTTTGTTATGGTATGGCAGGGGAGCTTATGGTGCGCTGAGGCCAATGGTGGCTAGATCCTGACAGATGGTCAACCCATTGCTGCTACTGTTGTGCCATGGGCTCATGTCCTGGACGCATCATCGCGGTGACCGTTGGATGGGAATTGCGTTACGCCCTTCTCCCTGCTAGGATCCAGGACACCAAACTAGCCATGAGAGACAACTCGTCTACGGGTTATAAGCTCACAGCTCGACTGGAGTAGAGCACGACCGCCAAGCATTTTCTCTGACGGTGGGAGGGCACCTCCAGGTGTTCGACGGTTTGCTACCGCCCGTCTCAAGCCAGGCAGCCCCTGATCAATTTAGTAGAAACTCGCCAAAACCCTCCTGCATCTTCCGTGGTTGCAGGTACGTAGCGTCCTACGGTCGCAAAATGTATATGAATTGTGCCAGTACCGCGAAAGCTGTGTGTGACGGCGGTCAAACCGATCCCAATCTGTCTCTGCAATCACCTTCCTGAGCTGGATCTGCTCCTCACTGCTTTGTGGGTCAGGCTATTGAACCAAAGGCTCCGGGCGGAGACCGTCAAGCAAATCTCCAAACCCCTATTGACTTCTGGGGCAGGCTATTGCGACAAAGGCTGCGCGTGGAGTCACTCAAGCAAATTTTCGAAGTACAACTGCCACCTCGCATGCGATTGCCCACCAATGCAATTGTATGCCTGCGCGAGAAGTACTCAGCATCGGGTACTGGGAAGTGCGCACACTACTGGGCCAGAACTGAAGTGAGCCCCCCCCCCCCGAGCGACGCATTGCACTCGTCGCGATGGAACTGGCATGCTACAACATCGATATTGCGGCGTTCAGTAAGTCACGACTCGCTGAGCAAGGTAAATTGCATGAAGCATGTGCTGGCTACACGTTCTACTTGATGGGCAAGGCGCCTCAGCACCACTCGAACATATGGTCGGATTTGCAATATCGCTGCGTAGTACCAAGCAACTCAGAGGGCTGTGGGTGCAACTGCGCTCTTAGCAGCGAATATGCTGTACCCACGTAGGCGAAGCATCTTGAGTCGTAAACTAACAGGTCGTTATGGACTTGTGCGTTGTCCATAATGCGGAACCATGGAAGGAGCATGCACAATTACCTTGGGGCTAGAACGGAGGCTGTGAACTAACACAGTTGATTAGACATAAACTTGGGCTTTGCTGACCAACTATCATACCAGGAGAGGCGGATGGTGAAAAGGGATGATCCATTCCGTGAAGAGCAGTGATTACGTTATACCTAGATCCTTACACCCGAGACGGTTCTGATTTTTACGGAAACCCGTTCAAGTAGTACACCGTGTTTATGTAGTTGCTGTGTACGGAATCAAGTGGCAATCGTTCTTGAGTAGGGCCTGAATCAGCCCACCTTATGCAAGCCGCAAGTCAATTAATTAATCACCTCCTGCAATTGCGTACTGTACAGCAAAACTACCGCTAAGGCATGGTCCATTTTGTATTTGGGGTAGTGTCTGCACACACGGGTTACCGTAGCAACCTTACCTGTACCTGCGGCTTACTGTATCCAAAATGCTACAGAGGAAATTCCACGAACTTTTCAACCTCCCTACTATCTTTCGCGCTATCATTTACTGACCGAAAACGTGGCGGGTGTTTGTTACCTCGGCTTATTTTAACAACTTTGTCGCAACTGAAATGAATTCTGCTCCTATGGCTCCCAGAATCCCCATATTAATGGGAATTTGTCATTGAAACACGTCGTATCAAAGCCAGTGGTAGCCCAATAGGAGAATTCGCCAAGCTGTTCAAAGTAATGTAATGTCGAAACAGCCCACATTGATTCCGAGATGATTGGAAAGCTATCGTAGGTGCTCATGCTGAAAACAACATGTCTCCTTTCCGGGTGGCTGACACACTACAAGATAGAGGCGTTTTAGAATCGTTATCCGCCGTAAATCTAACATACTATTAAGCAATAGTATAGCCGCTGACGTACACCAAGTTATGAACAGATCACAAAAGTTGGATCATCTTCAATGTCCAAGATACAGATATGTTGATATATGTGTTGTGCGCCCAAATCAGATCTTGCATTCTAACAAGGATTCGACATAGTTTGATATTACTCCCAAAGGTGTCTCTGGAGCATAGCTGTCCTCTGTGTTTAAATCCAACAGTCCATGCGATCAGTGGCGTGGCACCTAATTTTGTCGCTCGAGGCGGGGTACAATTTTAGCACTCTGACTGAGGGCAGCAAAGCTGCGTGGAGGATACACGATCGTTAAAGTGCACAATAATTTTCGTTGTAAACTACTGTGCGCTTGGGACACTGAGGTCAATGTGATGCAAGTGACCACTATGGGACAAATAAGATGCTCACTGGGAAGAACGTTTGCTCATGTGTGACACATGGTGCAACTGTGTTGATGGTCATACAGAGTAACATTAAACTATTCAACCCACAGCTAATGCGGCTACTTTTGCTTTATATTTGGTATCGAACATTCGAATATACTAAAAATGTTGTCCGTGTCAGATGCCGCTCGGGGGCGGACTTCCTCCGCCGCCCCCATGTTGCGCCTCTGCAAACGATACAACAAAATGTATTCAAAGCGGATTAGTCATCTCTTCGTCTACAGAATGCAAACCACCCGTCAGTAATCACGACCGCGTGTTGTGAGTCAATCATATATAGTCGCTCACCAAAACTCAAACCGTGCACCGAAAATCTGCGCTGCATCACCAGGTTAACAACGACGTACATGACGTCCTTGAGGAAAAGCGCCAGGTCGAATGCGTGCCAGTATACCACGCAAATTTTAGCCGATTACAATTAAAGCCGTACGGTAACCGCTCATTTTCGCACGAACAACAGTGGAAGTAAGTTTCAGCGAACCGCTTGCCTAGTGTACTATGCGTCATCTCAAGGATATCCAGGGTTTTAGTGCCGGGCCTCCATTGTGTCGTCAAAGTCCCGGGGGGCTGAAAGTCAAAACAGATGGAAAAATCGAGCAATGGTTTATCACGAGTAAATCAGCTTTGCTTAACAATTTTCCTAGGATGGAAATTATTGCGAAAATCTAATGCATGATAAAGTGAAAAGCGTTGTGGTGGACTCATCATAGACTTATGTGGAATAGCGGAGATATTCGCGTATTAAACATATAAATCCATAAATCCATTGGTTAGGCGTTTGGAAAGACGCCGTTTGATTGCGTTTTGTAGCCTCTGGCTAACAAAGCATAAAACGAAATGTGAGTGAGATGATGCATCATCAACACGTTTTTTAAATAACGCCAAGTTGGAGCAGAGACGACATAATTAATTTGGGCGTTCCAAGGCTGGCACACGCGGAGGAAGAAATTCAAGCCTACTATACTTAGTTGTCAGTTTCATAGGGTGACTTTTTAGTTTAGTTTTGGGGTTCAATTAAGGCAGCGGACGGCAAATGTGGTTTGGGTTCTTCAGAATCTGGTAAACCATTATGAGATCCCCCACCCAAAAGCTCACATCGACTGCTGTATATTCTTAGAGATTTCAGTCTAAGCTGATACGGCAGATGAAAGAGGCCCCTGAAGTTCTTGGTTGTCCTTCGTTGAGGAGTCTCCAGAGCAACGAGATCCTGTTTCTGCCACGGGTGCCACACCTGAATAGCATATTCCACGTGAGGTCGCACGTAGGCGTTAAGCATTTGGGGAAAGATTGAGGGGTCAAACCGACCGAAGGCACTGCGAAGAAGACCGAAGTGTTGATTGCCGGTTCTCGTCGCCTTCTCTGTTTGTTTTGAACACCCGAGGTCTTCCTGTACCAATACACCCAGGTCACGCTTCTGAGAGACATTCTCCAAAGTGTGGTCTTCAACCTTGTAAGCGCTCACCGGCTGGTGACGCCGATGTATCGCTTTGCACTTAACTATGTTCAATTGAAGCATGTTCCTCTTCGACCGTTCGTAAATGCAGTCTAAATCATGTTAGAGCAGATTGTGATCTGGCTTGTTACTAATCGCCCGCCATATCTTGACGTCATAGGCGAAAAGCAGGAAATTCGAGGAGGTAAATGATGCCAGGTCGTTGCTAAACACCAGGAATAAGCGCGGTTCCAGCACTGAGCCTTGTGAAACACCACATTTCACCTCAATTGGGTTAGAGAGTGATCCCCTAACACGTACTTGAAGCTTCCGCAGGTGAAGGAAGCTGCCAATCTAATTAAGTGCAGGATCTCCGGTTCCGTATCTCTGTAGCCGTTGAAGTAGGATGCGGTGATCAAGGCGGTCGAAAGCTTTGGAGAAGTCCAGATAGATGACGTCGATCCCGACCCCATGATCGACCAATTCCGTCCAACTACCTCGTGCAATCAACAGCTTGGTGGTGCATGACTGGTGTTGACGGAAGCCATGCTGTTCCGGTACCAAGTTGTTGCATTTTTCCAGGTAGTCCATTAAAGCCTCAGCGACGACTGCTTCGATCACCTTCGCGAACACAGCGAGGATAGTCGCTGGAAGATAGTTTGTAGGGTCTGAACGGCTACCGCCTTTAAAAATAGAGGTGATAATGCCACACTTCTACATAGTGGGGACTTGTTGCTCATCAATGCACCTTTGGAAGAACTGTGACAGTGCTTCAGCTAGCTTGTTGTCCACAGCCTTCAGTGCCTTCGGGCGGATGTTGTCGGCTCCCGGAGAACTAAGCTCACGCATTGAGAGTAACTTCCTTAACACAATTGATGGGTTGAAAATTACATTTGTAAACAGTGGGGTCGGTAATGTGCATGACGTTATGGGACAAGTAGAGGTTGCGAGTTCGAAAGTTGTGGCTTATTGAAGCCGCAGGGCATTACCTGCTTCTTCGGCGCTTTGTACTCTACCACCTGTCGTGAAAAGTGGAGGGAATCCATGCTTTAATTTACGATGCTTATTGACGTGCCTATATAGTAGTTTGTTGTTTGCCGTGAATTTTTTGGCTAGGCACTGTTAACAAGTTACTTTGTCCTCACGGAAAATTGCAGTGCAATGGTTGCGATGGGTCAGGAAATTGCCCCAAGTCTTTGAGTCGGGGTTAATGTTGTAAGCACGCCATGCTGCATCCCTTATCGCCAGACATTTTCGAATCCTGCTCCTTAGAATTGAAGGCATTTTTGCGGGACGAAGGGGCTTGGTCTCTGATGCTCTGTTGACGATGTCGCTGAATCTATCAACGAACTCTGCTGTATCTAGTGCGTGTTACTCTGTTCAGGCCACGGATCAGAAGAGAATCCATTTCCGGAGTGGATGTTGGGGGGCGGTAAACGACAGCTACGAGACATGTGTCGTTGTGTCCTAGTCGGAGACGGCACCAGAGTGAGTCGGTAACGTGTATTTCCAGATCACCAGCTACTGTGCATTGTAAATCGCTGCGGTAGTAGAGTAGGACCCCACATCCTCTGCTGGGGCGGTCGTTCCGGATGAGTGACATTCCGGCTACCTCAACCTCAGCATAGTCACTTCTTGGTGTAACCAAGTTTCGCTAATAGAAATTAGGTCCCAAGCATTTGCAACTTGACGTAGTCGAAGTTCGGTAATTTTCCTGAAGAGCCCTTGGGCGTTAGTGAACATACATGAAAGTTTCTCAGATTTAAGCAATGTTTCGGAGGTTCTACAACGCATATGTGAACTTTTGCCGACCAGTGAGTGGCCGGCGACTACTCGTTTTTTCGATGTGTACTTGGTGAAGGGTTTAACGTCTTATTCATCGTCCGTGTTGCTAGTCCCGTGTCTAATCTTCGACGCACAGTGTAAGGTGTCTGGTCAATATCATCTTCTACAGGTTGTATGGACTCATTCGGCACATTACTGGTGCATTGTTCTTTCATAGATCCCAACGCGTTTGGTTCTTTGAGTGACATATCATCTCTAGGATGCATATCGCTGATTGTGTTCAGCCGAACCTCAGATGGTAGCCTGCAACGGAACATGTACCAGCATTTGTAGCATCCGTGCTACCATATGTTTTGACTGAAGGACCACCTTCAACACTCTCGGGCCACTTCCCTTGTATTTCGGTGAGGTACGCAGTCGTGACACGGATTTCGCTAACACATCATTCAAGCTGAGTGTTTCAGGAACATAACACCACTGTTCTTTATCATGGGTTATTACTTCATGCTCATCACATGCTTCAGTTTCAGGAACCCGGTGAAGAAGTATGGTTCTGGTTGAAGTTTCCTTCCGGTAGTCCTCTAAGTTGCGATTAACTCGACAACGCTCGCCCCATGGGATGTCTCGAAAGATATGGATGGAGCAGCGTTCATTTCTGAGACTACCTGTCGAAGGTAGTACTGATCCTACTTCAGTGATGGAGTTCAGCACAACGCGCAGAAGTCTTGGCTCACCGAAATATTTGGAGTTGGGGTGTCGTGTAATACGTACTACGTGTACAGGTTTCAGTACAACTCCGATTAGATTACTAATAATGTCCCACTGATTGAGATCATCCAACTGCCTGCCTCTTATCGATGTCGACTTTGATTCTAGGATATTGGAGCACAGTACGCTCATTACAGATAGTTGTTTCTTTACACCTTTCGACATGTCGCGGTTGGTGATTGAAGTACTCGGAGATGTGCCGCATGAAATCGGTGGTGCTTGCACTAGGAAAACTCCGCTACGCTCCTTAGTTTCAGATCCAGTTGGGGGTGATGTTAAATTTAAATGACGGCTCTTCTTGGAGGCAACCGTAACCCAACTTTTGCTCGTACCGGTTTGCTCTTTTTCTACACACTCCGTCGGGAGTTTGGAAGTAGCCTTACGTGTAGTTACTCCGATCGAACTGGGAACCGCTTTAGTCAAATCTAAGCTACGTGTGGTATTGGGACATCTGTTAATGTTCTGGACTCTAGGTGTAGTGTTGCTTACGGTGTTATTAACAGTTCTTCGCGGGTTAGGAGCAGCAGCCAAGGGGGAGGATTGGGTTGCACAGTCCGCTAGGCTTACCCCAAACGTAGTAATTTTGGTGGTCACCATTTCCTCAAACTTGGCTAGTAGCTGGTCATACTTCTGAGATAATAGGAGCACGCCTTTTATCAGTGGGATCGATGTGCATTCCACACAGAAACATAGCGAGTCTGGTTTGTTTAATAACTTGGTCTGACTAGGTTTAACTCGGAGGCATCTCGCATGGTTGAACTTGCAACAGTTACGGCACAGAATGCCCCCTTAACAAGTTTGGAACATGATCCACATAGGGCTTTAGTCGGTGGCGCACTGGGCATCACGCTTGTTGAGCAAATGTTACGAACCATTTGAAAGACCCACCCTCTATGTTAAAATGTCGTTCTGTTATTGGCGTTGTCGGTAAGGTCATAGTGTTCACGTTGCAGTTGTGTGCTTGTAGACTGTCCTCTCTGGTGTGCCAGTCGAATGTGTCAGCATGAACGTGGGGCAGAATACACGAAGGGGTGACTGAGAATTCTCGTGGTTAGGCCTATGGACCGCGCTTTGAGACCTACAGCTGCACCAAGCAATGTTGGATTTGAACGAGTGACAGTTCGATCGAAAGGCGTTGAAATGGTCTATCGAGTGAGACTAAACAATGTCTCCGATGGTTGGAGTTAGGCAACTTTTGGCGCTTGGATATGTGCGAAACACACGGCTGGGCAGTTTCATAACAACCACTTACTAAGAATCGGAGATGGATGGAGAGTGAGCCTGATTCATATTACGTGGTGAGCTGCAAATTGTGCTCACCGCTGGCACTGGAAGACGGAGCCTGAGGTGTATGTCTGCATGACGAAAACACGCACGAGATATGGTTGTAGTATATGTTCGTCTATAACCGCATCATTTGGCCACGTAGAAGTATGATGGAGCGAAACAGCAACTTCCAACTGCTAAAATATCGATGATTTGGCAAATCGCATATGAACGCACAGACCGGTTTTCGTCATGCGGAATCATTCATCCCTGTGCAGGCGTTGCAACCTGATGCGTAAATGTGGTTCGCCGAAGCGAGTACATTTCAGCTGCCGCTTCACAGCACTTCCTCACTGCAACCATGTGGTGTGTTCGCATACCGTCTGCAACGGACATATATCCATTCGGAAATATTTTCCTAGAGGTCGTGATAAAGGTTTGTTGTGCTTTACCTTACTTGCCCTGCGTTTCCGCATTGATCATCCTTGCACGAGATCAAGCAGTGTTTAGCCGCCCGTGTTGGTGTAACCAAATTATCGACCAGGCAAACGGCCACACACACAACCCGGTTCATCAAGTCTGCAAAGTTCAACATTCTTATTAATATGCCCTTACCAACTTTCTTATCCCCTGGCTCTCCAAACACCAACAACCACAAGCGGTAAAACATAATTGATGGCCGCACAGCCGTGTTAAAGTTGCATCTAGTTGCCAAGCTCTCGAATGATTGTTCTACAACGCAGTAACTAAAACGGGTATGCGACGCGACCAGGCGCACCACCTTCTAGACACTTCAACATGTTCCCTCGAATGGAGAACTCGCTAATTCTAGCCGCGTATAAAATGTACTCTGACCTGTCATCATAAGGAAGTAAGAACAGCACTCGTTTAAAACTGGTAGTTTACTGCCAGCTGCATGTTGTACAGAGGGGCCAAATAAACAACACGTCCATGATTCTTACTGACATGTTGATCCATTTGTTCGCAGTGCTTCTGTGTCACTATGGTCCGTGTTTCCGACACCGCTGTTCCGATAAGCGAATTCGTCACTCGCTTTTACTCAGAACACCTTCAGGTTCCCCAGGAGTATCTCGTAGTACCGTCTCCTCATTGTCTGTTTTACATGAACCTTTATTATGCGCCACGCGCTAGCACTCTGTGTGCTTGAGTGCTGGTGTGTATGGCTCAAGTCGTAGAGGTCTTCCAGAAATAGGGAAATTTCCTTCAGGAATATGTGCTGCAGGTGGGCGCGTCGTCGCAAGTCAAATGGCACCTTTGCACAAACCCTGCTCCGTTGGTACCAACCAGTTGTCGCAACCACCTAGCGCACCTTTGCTTGTTGCAACTTTCCCTCAAAACTGTACACGCTGTCAAACCGTTGTTTGTCATGGCGCCAAGAAGATGAACAATCGGTCCCCGGATGTTCGCCATTATACACTGAGCTCGACTACCACGTCGTGAGCGGCCATGGGTGCGGGCACAAGACAAGTTGAATTTGGTTTCGTCAAACCACACTGGCTGCCTTCCTTCTACTTCGTAATCCATGGGTTGCGAAACGAACGACCTGCGTCATTGTTTGTTCTCCGTCCTATTCCTGGACTCCGGAATGTTGTGTAGTTTCTTCATTGTTAGCAGTCTACCGTCCAAATGTCCTGTGACGGAGCTGATACTTACTGCAATTTCGAACGCTGCCTTCAAGCGTAGACAAAGAGTTCAAGGGCAACAGTATGCTCCGCAGAAACCCACCCCCCGAGAGTCAAAGTTGCTTTCGCTCAGTGCTCCGCGAGGAACTCCCCGTACTGCTCCACCGGTTCCCTCTATTCGTACACCTGTATCCAGCTGTG
>CALYDF020008605.1:0-11512 GCA_944474145.2 Dicrocoelium dendriticum
ACACGACAGACCGCAACCCCTGCGTAAGTAGTGTCGTTAGATTCCCAAACCGAAACAAGGATAAAATTCATTACCCCAATCTCGCATAAGTTATTCCACCAAAACCTTTTAGTAATTGGCTACAATGTACTGACACTAACATATACCTTTAGATCGTACATGACTGGAGCTAACTCAAACAATAATTTCCTACATCTCAAGCTTTTTATGGTAACCTGCTCACACACCAATTTTAGATCAACTTGTAAATCAGGGTAAGTCGTAATCCATTTGGGGATTATTAAAATTAGCACGTTCACTAATAAGTAAAATTGGTCAATACCTTTTCGGTAATAAAAGGAATCCCACCACTATTCGTAGTGATGAATGTTAAACCTACGCCTCTGACTTCGCCCATTTTGCCGTGCAGATCAAAACTTGGCTGTCAGGGAGTCCGGATAGTTTCGTCACGTTCTTTGAAAGCTAATTCCATCACATGGAATAGTGTGGTTTTCTAAAATAAAAGAAAAGCGTTCTAACTTATTTAAAAATGATGACTAACAGCTGAGAGGCATTGCCACAAATCTGTGTCGTTCGGTCTGAAAATTTCCAGACACGCAAACCGGATGGTATCATTTCCAAACAACGGTAAATATACGTCTTTCCTGAGCCACAGACCTACGGGATTGGCTTTACTACGGAGAAATTTCAACAGTTTGGCAAAGCACCTCCAGACAGTGATCTGTTAAGCAGATCAGACACGGAAGACGTTATGAATCAGCGGATGGTGCTGGCCAAGACTGAGGGGCTTGAAGTCAAAGCTAGCCAGTGCTTGCTTATATCTTCCAAATCGTAATCCACGCTATTGAGTAGAGTTGGGTCTGCTCCCGCCGAACTAGGCGCAGGCGTATGTCGATTTTCAAATACAACAACCAATCCACAAATATCCCTAGTCCTGGTGCGATGTGGCTAATTTCATTGTAAAGCTCGTCGGCTGGCAGATGAGTGGCGCTATTCCACCGGAAGCCTGAGTAGATATTAAGTTGGACTTAATTGAAAATTCCCTCCGTATTCAACCAGTCCGGGGATAGCTGTTATAATTTAATATGGCGACCTAACTTCCCCATAATGATCATAAGCTTATACCACGGAGGGTACACATTTGTCAGCAACATTGTTGCCAAACTCTGCAAACCACCATCATGTAGTTTTCCTTACCCATTGCTTCCTGGTGCAGCAGTTACTATAGCAGGCTTTAGTATTACAATGAACAATGAACAATGTCTTTGTACGGGTTAAGAACCGTTGCTCTACAAGTGCAGTTGGATGGTTGGTGGGGATATCAACATAATGATAATGATAATAAGGATAGTAAAATAGTTAATACTTTAAATATGAAAATAAGGACTTATCGTTTGCTCCGCTGTAGTCCTGCGATCCTCTTAGATTCACAGTACCCACAGTTAACAACAAATAATTCCATGGTAAACTCCAGGTGTAGGATAGAGACGTAGTGTTAAGTAACAAAGTGTAAGTGGATGAATGCATCCTCCAACCGTCTTTTAATTATTGTTAGCGTCGGTGCAGATACGACCGATTCCGGGAGAGCATTCCACGGGTGACAGACACGAATGGAAAAGAAATTTCTGCGGCACTCTAGACGACTGTATTGTTCTGCGAGTTTTAATGAGTGGCCCCTCAGGTTTGCCTCGTTGCTGAGTTGTAGTAAAGGGCGGCACACATGATGTGGGTCTTGCAAAATCAAGTATGCCATAATCAGGTCGCGTCGTATTCTGCGATTGCTTCCACTGAACAATCCCACTCGTTGCAGCCTCTTCTGGCATGAAAGATTGGGCATTCCAATTACCTTAGATGCCCGATGTTGTGGCTGCTCCAGTGCATTAAGGTCTGGTATCAGCCATGGATGCCAGGCTTGAGTTGCATATTCGACATGTGGGCGAATATACGTACTAAGCATTTGTCGAAACATGGAGTTGTTTATTTGTCCAAAAGCCCGCCTCAATAGCCCGACGTGTTGGTTCCCGGTCTTCGAGGCCTTTTCGGATTACCTGAAGCAACCTAAATCATCTTGAACCAGGACACCCAAGTCACGTTCGAGAGTTGATTGTTGCAGTACACCCGTTCCGAGTCAGTATGAGTAGCTGCTCTGCTGTCAGATGGAAATCACCTTGCACTTACTGACGTTGAAATGCAATCAGTATTGGGTCGACCATTGATACACTGGGTCTAAACCACTGAAGCACATGTTGGTCGGCGTTCGCCTGGATCCTGCGCCAGATCTTGATATCGTCGGCAAACATTAGGAAGTTTGAAGCGATTCTCTGTGCAAGGTCATTAATAAACACCAAAAACAAACGTGGACCTAGAACTGAGCCTTGCGGCACACCGCACTCCACTTGTATGGGGTCCGATAAAGAGCTCCGAAATCTGACCACTAATTGCCGTTGAAGTAGAAAGTTGGCGATCCAGCTTAAAGGAGGGTCTCCGATTCCGCACTGCTGCGGCTTGGATAGTAGTATCCGATGGTCTAGATAATCGGAAGCCTTGGAAAAATCCAGGTAGATCACATCAACACTTTACCCAGCGTCAGCTGCCTCGGTTCAACTACTGCGAGCAATCAGCAAATCCGTTGTACATGACCGCTGTCGACGGAAACCGTGCTGTTCAGGAGTAATGAGGTTGAAGTTTTCCTAGATAACACACCAGTGCATCGGCAACTATGGGTTCTACGACCTTGGAGAGTAAAGAAAGAAGTGGTACTGGGTGGTATTTGGAGGGATCAGTTCTGCTTCCACCTTTGTGAATCGGAGTTATTATTCCAAGCTTCCACATGGCAGGAACTTGATTCTGGTCTAAGCAACGCTGGAAAAACTGACCTAAAGGTCCTGCAAGTTGGCTTGCTGCTACTTCCAATGCCTGGACGAATGGTGTCGATACCATTGGAGCTGTGTTTGCGTAGAGAAGTCAGCTTTTTCAATACAGCCCCTGAGGTAAAATTGATGTGGGTTAGTCCTGGCGAGCAGAAGAAAAAGCTTGGTAGATCGCTTGGTGGCAAGACTCTTTGAAACGTGGGGGCGTATTGCATCTGCAGCGCGTTTGCAGCTTCCATAGACGTTCTTGTTGGGCCACCAGCCGTCTTGAGTGGAGGAAATCCTTGCCTCACCTTTCGTAGGCTATTGACGTACTTGTATAGCAGTTTGTGGTTACCACTGATGGTTTTGCGATTTTCTGCTGGTAGGCGGCTTTGTCTCCTCTTAACAGTTGAGTGCAGTGGTTACTTTGGGCTACGTAGTTGTCCCAAGTTTCTGGTGCTGGAGCTTCTCTGTACACTCGCCATGCTGCGTTGCGTACTGTCATCCATTTTCGAGTTCTGCTCCTAACGAAAGAAACTGATGTAGACTTATTGCAAGCTTTTATCTCTGAAGCCTGTGCAAGTAGCTGACTGAATTTGTTGACGAACTCGAGCCAGGCGACTTCCGGGGGTTCTTCTTCGAGGAAAGACCATGTTGTGGCGCTGACGAACCGGTCATACCTTGTGATGGTTCGCAGTGTCTCATCGTTATCATTCAGATATTCTGCATAGCAGACGAAGTTGAAACTGATGACTGCCTGATCATTGCGACACAACGGGCAGTCTAAAACCGACGCACCAATCATGTGCTCCTCGTTGGTAAGCCCAAGATCCAGCACAGATGACCTGTTACCAGTTCTGAACCGAGTGGACAAAGTGATGTGATTGTAAAGAGGAATAGTAGTTACTAGCTGCTGTAGATCGGTTTTGAATTGTCCTCCGATCGTGGCGTTGCTTCTAAACAATGTACATTGAAATCACCCATGATAAGAATGTGAGTGCACTTTTGTTGTAAACTGCACCTTAAAGCAGCCGCTAGGTGGTAGTCGGTTTCGAGTGTTGAGTTAGGGGCACGGTGCACCAAGACAATAAGGCGAGCGTCCCAGCCTTTTAACTGCAACCGGCACCAAAGAGAGTCGGGGAACTGCGAGTCTGAATCCCCCACGACTTCGCACTGTAAGTTGTTTCGGTAATACAAGATTACCCCTCCTCTTTTGTGAGCCGGTCGTTCCGGATCAGCGACCAAATGGGGCAAAGATTTTGTGTCTGCGTGTACGTACAGTCCCAATGCCTATCTTGTTATAACTCTGGCTGACAATGCCTCGCACTGAGCATCCTCTGAGTTGTACATAAAGCACAAGATGGATCAACGTATTCGGATACTGTTCACTTACATGATTTGCTGTTCCCGTTTAATTAATTTAAATCAAGTTGCGCTGCGTCCTTGTTAATATTTAGGAGACTTGGATCTTTCATTGGTTATGTGGCATTTTACAAGTCGGCAGGTCGTCTCCGTTTATGCAAACATTTTAATCGATGGGTTGTCTAATACACTATATAAAAGAGAAGTATCATTAGCTATAATATTATAAGTGATACTTTGAGCAATTGCCGACCATCCTAGGTTGACCGTTCATCTATGGTTAATACGCACTGTATTCCACCCTGATTATCTCACATTTACCCACCAGCCACTTGGGCTACTCTCCATTGCTATGTTTCGTTACTCGCCGTCATCTCAAAAACGTTCATTAGTAGGTTGCCTAACTTTCCCTGTATTTCTCCCTTTTCTGCTTTAATGATGCTCTGTTTGCTTGGAAATAGTGCGCCCGTTATGCACCGTAATATACTTTTGCGGAATTGCGCTGCGTTCTCTTTGGGTTCCTGTTGGAATGTTAGACGGCCACAACCATTTTACACGTAATTCTGGTGTCTCGTAACTGGCCACCTTGCTTCTTTACCAGTGCGCACTGAAAGTGTCCGGACATTCAATAAGTATTTGCTATCGATTGATCTAATCTTTAAGAGACTAGCGCGATTTCTTTCTTAATACAGTCTGATCACAACATTATTATGCCGAAGAATTTGTGACAGAAACAAACGCATGTTTGAAATATAGTGAGCAACGGCTGGTGATTAGTCTCATCTGCCTTTAGGTCAAAATTGCACCCATCTTCTCTGTTTTGGTTTGGAAGTTTCCATGCCAAAGTTCTGCCCAATCATGACAGTCAGCCAAGACACCCTGTTGAATAAACATAGCGGGCTGTTTAAACATATCTGATGAACATGATGATTAGCTAGAGTGGCTTCTTAATGAAAATAAAAGGGCTGATTGCCAAGTCTAGCCGTAACGACATGCCAGCTTTTAAACCACACAAGTACACTACCAGATGTGGTGTGGATGTGCAGGTGAATCTCTTTTATTAGCTGCCTCGCGTGGAAGCTACTCGCAAGGAGACGATTCCGCGGATTACCGTATTGGTTGACTTTGTCGTCCTACCATGCTTCCGATGTACTTAGAAATTGTTGCGACCAGTGTGCTTTATTAATCCATTGCTACCCAGTTATTCTAAAGCTATCACTTAGTTTGTGCCAACATACTGATGAAATACAAAACTAGGCTAGGACAAGTGAGAGCATACAATAACAGTAATATCATTTGCAACATACATACAATTATTATTGTAAATCTGAACCATGGATTGCATCTGCATTTTATTCGTGAAGTTCGAACATGATTTGCGGCAGAATTGTTTCCTCAAATCTCAGAAACAACTGATCATCATTAACACACAACCTTTGCCGTGGCCTTTCACCTATAATAAAAATTAATTCAAAATGCCTACAATTTTCCTTTGTACTTGGCCCTTGTTTGTGTCTTCGCCAGATTTTCCTTTCCTTACTATCCGCGCGTCAGAAATTGATTTCTTTTCTGTGATTTTGTCAAATCACCCTGTGTTCGGTGTTGACTGCTAAACCGTAATTCGCTGCTCAATATTTGACCGGTGGGTCGCGATTCTCATTAGATATTTGTATAACACTGATCCGATTATAAGGGTGCAATGCTGATAGAAGGTTTGCCACCACACTGAGACAATTGGCATTTGAGTGGATATTCTTTTATTTTATCCTTAGGTTTTAGTCTGATATGTTTATTTAGTGAACGTTCCTTGTCCTTTATTGCAATGCCTAAAACACGTGGATTGAATAATTCTATTAACAGTTTGTAAATTTTATCCATGTGCACATAAACATCGGGTAAATTAATATCCCCATCAAGTACTTTATAGTTGACAGTTAGTTTCGATAAGTAGCAAAACAAGTGTTTCATACTTTTAGGTTATCTACAGAGGGCTTTTGAGGGAAGTGATTGTAGCCCAAAATTAGGTAGTATTTTCTGACGCTACACTTACAACTATTCTCCGAATGTTCTTGTCATTAACGGGAATGCTTAGAAGTAATGTTTGGAATTTGTTGGATACATATCTAATACCACCACTGCAACCTACTCAGTCTCAACAAGCAAGATAATTGTTGTATTCGTCAATATGGAAACACAATTGGAGAGTATGGTTAGTAAACCATGTCTATGTCATAAAATGAAAGCGGTTTTACAAGGTGACGCATATTACAAATAGTATGCATGTTATTACGACGTCACTGAACATAAGTAACTTTATGAATTGTGTCCAAGTAGGTAGGCGCTCTAACTGCTAGAATATGTTGAGCTGAATTCTTGGCAATAAATATTTCGACTTGATTGGCGAGCTAAGGCTCAAATATTTAGACATTTTAGGGCAATGGATGCAATTATTTGAAATTAATGTAGTATATGATTTCAGGTTTTAGATGGATTGTCATGCAACTAAGAGCTTGTTAACCGTCGGTAGGTGACAGCAAGGTGATACTGAACGTGGAAACATTTGAGCAAGTGTACAAGTGGCCTTGTCGAGTGAACATCATTCGAAACATTGTATGGCTGTAGACATATTTTAGGTACCTAATATGCACCACATAATTTTAATTCATAATAAAGTCAAAGTATGAATTTTTGCTTTGATTCATCACGAAAACTTTCATAAAAATCCAAAGGTTTGCTGGGGGGGTGTTGTATGTGATTAAGCTTAGTAGACCTATTAACAACCCGACCTAGTAGCAGCAACACCGACACGCACGAACAGTAGTCAGAACACAGCCACGACGCAGTTAGAACAGTGTATTCTGGTTAATAACTCGTCTATTTACAGGTGTGATTAGCATCAGAGATCAATGGACAAACACACTGCAGTCTCCTGAGAGATTGAACTTGCGTACGCACGGATAACTTGGTATTATCCTTTAGCTCACACAACAGGTACTGATATTATGGAGTTGAATCCACAGGCTCTAAAAAGAGCAAACTTCGTTTTTGATTTTGTGGTAAGGACGGATATTTCAGGTGATCCGTATGTATAGTGCTTATAATCATAATAGAGGAATTACAAGCCTTGGTAAGGGTGGAAACCTAGGTTCGGAACAACAACCAATAGAAGAACATGTTGCTCACTTGATTTTTAATTTATTATAAAGCATTCCAACTAGCAATTTTAATGTGGATTAAACAATGCAATTAAACCTTACTGGTACTGGATAAGTATGTAAGCTTTTAAGCAGTTTACTGTCCTTAAGCATTGTGGCTTCATACTGGATGCTTCACAGAAATATTTTACAACATGTTAAATGTCAGCCAAGTCAGGGGACATTGGAGACAAAAACATTGTGATCTCGTGAGATTTTCTTGGGCTATGTGGGGTGCATATGATAGGCGATTTCGCTTAAATTGCCTTCTTGTTAACAATTTACAGGGCTCTGTCTAACCGGATGTCTTAGTGCTCTAGCTATTCCTGGTCATACTTCTAACGGTGAGTTCCACTTTGACACAACTGGAAGCTCAATCTATGATGAAATTTGAAAACCCGACCAATACTTGATCGGTCATCCATCTGCTAGCTGCGCGTTGCAGAAAACATGTGGCTGTGCCGAACCAGATTGCTCGCCTTGCTGCCGTGTTATTGGCCAAATTGCTATAGTTGAGTTCATAGTTAACGCAAGCTGAGGCTCCGTTTTTAATGACAGCTTACAAAGCTGACCAATCCCTGAGTTAAACTTTATCTACGAGCCGATCCAGGACCGCAATACGCTTTTTGTCATGTGGTCTTAATCTAATCATAGCCAACACTTTATCGCAACCCAGAATATAATAAGCAACGTCTGTCAACCAACAAATTATTGACTCTAAGGGCGCACTAAAATTGGAGTCAAACACGGCATCTATTACATGAAGCTATCGAGTTTGCTCCTGCGTATCCTATAAACTTTCTTTTGTTGAGCCTCTCTTTTTCCATTGTTATGATTAAGGGACGCATCTGAGGAGAAATTGAACCTGCTACACTTGTCCCTGGCACGGTTTGAGTACGCCTAGGATAACGGCTTGGAACGCTGGCAGATCGAACATATTTGCATTGACCTAATGACATGAGTTTAGGCCGGGGTAGGGGCTCGTGAGGCGAAAAGTCCCGCTAACTTGAGGACGTTCATAGCCACACGTATTCGGGTAGACACCGAGCCCTCGTAACGCACAAGGCTACGCACACCAGATGGGGTGACGGTAGACGCGCGATAGTTGCTTAGACGCGAACGCTGCCCGGCCATCGACGCAAACAAATCTCACGTGACTGAACCAAATCGAAACCAACGGCTCAGAGAAAGCAATACGAGCAGTCCTCTTGAGTCTCTTTTACGACCACCAACTGGCGTACCAAAGCCAATGCTATGGGTCATTAAGTTAGTGAAAATAGCTACCGCGATGGGGTGGTACTTTGTAAAAGTACCTTGTCAACATTTGCGCATTTGTGCGGTGTCGCGGAGCGGCTAAAATCTGCTACCTTGGGGGAAGGAATTGAACTTGGCTTTCCACAGCCATTACGCCGGAGCTTGTGGAGTGTTTTTAGGGGATATTTGACAGGCCCGCAACATTTACTTTCCGCGAGTTTTAAAAGAAGAATCAAGTATAACTTGCACTGATCATTTCTGAACTTCTACGGTCACCAACCATTTCCTACCTAGATGGGTGTGCACATGAACGTTATGAAACAAGGAACAAAGTACGAGTAATTAACCCGCGTCCTCATGGCTGCATATGGACTGTCTACTAGACGAGGTGACTTAATATCCTATAACAATCTCTACTCTCCTTTTAGGACGGGTACATCACTACTTTTCTATAAATATCACTCCTAAGTTTAGACTATCGAACAGGTTATTCTTACTTGTTCCCAAAATACCATTCAATTCTTTCCTTCCTGTAACATATACATTTCGCTTCTTCATACAGTAGCGAAGTTATCAAGCTATTTCCGGTCTTCCTGTGAACAAGTGACATCGACGTAACCTTCAACTTTGATGGTGCTCTTTGCTTCATATCGAAAGTATTTCCTTTCACACAAACTTGTTCGCACTAAATCAAATCATTTTGTTTTTAGTTATCAGTGATTTGTTAGTTAAACATGGACCGCATCGTCCACAATCGTGACACTTCAAAAATGTTGCTTGCTTTTACGCGAATGAATTAGGAGCTCTTTTCTGGTCAAGCTAAATGAAACCAAGTAAAAAGTATTATAAAGGGGTAAAGGATTTCTACAGAAAAGCACCGTGCATAATGAAAGATTTTACTTAAAAAGAATCATATCGGAATATAAGCCTAACGGTTTAACTCAGGGCTAAAGATAGTTCACTACTTGGAAGATTAGGCATCAAAAGTTTTGTAAGGGAGTGGAAATACCCGTTTTGGCATCAAGCAACCTAGATTCACATTGATGTTAAAGATGCAGTTGTGGAACTCGACGGCCTTAGATATTTCGCTGTTGTCCGACAATGTACACATAGGAACCACGGTACTCTCGTCCTTATTTACATTAATGCTTCATGATATCTGTCGACTAAAAGCACCTTTCAATGCAGTTAGCAAGATATAGGCTGTTAAATAGAAAAATTTAAACCACGATTGTTAAAAGGTTACCGTTCGATTTTATTGTAAAATGTTTACATCTCTCCTGGCTGTCCAAACCAGGATGTTTCAGAACTTTTATGGATAATTTACAGCTGTGCTCCACGAATACCTGTAAAACACATAATGCACTGTTGCCGATGAATTTAGAAAAATGCCAACCTCCCGCTAGGTTATGTGCAATATTTGACGTTGTACTTGTTATCAAGCTTAAAGTTTTGTGTTTGAAATGAAGCACCGCTTGGGAACTCCAATCATGCCATCGTAAAGCTATCTTTCCTTATCTATATCAAGACGAACCATAAAGATTTCCCCCGTCGCAAAGTGCAAAAATACAGGCCGTGTCTATGCCTTCACCAGAACACTTATTGAGTAGCTGAAATATGTGCCACAATGCTTTTAAATTTTTTACGCAGCGGACGTATCGTAGTGCGGTAACCAGTTAACTAGTTACATCAACTTCCACTTCGACAACAGTTGTCCAATTAAAACCCTTTATCCGTGCCGATGGCTTTTACTCTCAACCTCCCAAATTGTTTCGTAGACTTAAAGAAAAGTCTTATAAACGCAAAGAGCTCACTGCAGTGAATCCCTTTTCTACTGATATAAAAATCGAATCGCCTTGACGCAACGATATCTATTCATACTTAGAGATCGTAAGTATGGTGAGTAATATAAAAATGTTGAAACAGTTAAGCAAAGGTCATCTGATAGTTCATATATTCTAATTTATAGGTGAAAAACAATCCTAAATGTTTTGACTAGTATAGTACTTAAACCGTTAATATGTCCTCTGTTGGACTACATCAAGCGTAAGTTATTTCTCCTTCTGTGTGCAGCCTAAAAATACAGAGAATTAATCGGGCTGCAGATGAACAAAGTACACGGTTTAGATAAGTTGTCTTCTAGGGTTCTCATTTAGTGTGCAGCTTATCTGGCTGTTCCCCCTGCGCACGACTTGCACACGCTCTGCGTCAAGCAGCAAACGATAACTGATATTTGGCGAAGCGCAATCATCACGCCAAGGCCATAAAAGTAACCAGCAAATGTCGGACGATCGCATGCACGCCAGTTCCTCTTCAGACATCTGACAGACTTATTCTTAGGAGGATTTTAGCAGAGAACCATTTGTATGACAATTGCTTGTTCGGACCATACAAGCTTTTGTCACTAAACAAAAAACAAAAGCATCCGCAGCTGCTTCCTCGATTTTAGCAACGCATTCTTTTATGTGAATTGTGTGCTACTAATGCGCGATCCATTTGGTTCTGAAGACCAGACTTCCGTTGTAGTTCTGTTAAAAGGTAGTTATCCCAGGCTAATGCAGTTTACCAGGTTAACAGAGAAAATAATCCTTCATTCACCATGAACGCTGGTGTTCATCGGCAAGCCAGTTTCCCCATTCCCGTATTCTAATGAGGCTCACATAATCTGCGTTCCTGAAGAAGTCATCCTGCTACATTATGTGGACGATGAAGTACGTGGCATTTGCCATCTATGCACAAACACATTGGTTAAGCCACGAAGCCTTTTGGACAACCTCACAGCGTAGTCTAAATGTCGTTGATTACCGTTCAACACCGCGAAATGCAAGGATGGCGTTTTACGATGAGCAA
>CALYDF020008606.1:0-11517 GCA_944474145.2 Dicrocoelium dendriticum
TTACTTGAAAATGTGATTTATTGGGATTAAATTGATGACTTTTCTAACCCAACGATTTCGCTACTGCGCAGCAAACGGCCTTTTTTTACAGGATCTGCATACGCCACAATTACTAAGTCTATCTAAGCAAAAAGCTTTTCACATCAATATGGTCTTCAGAATTAAGAAGAATTTCATTTGGATTATTTAGGGGTTCATAACTATTCCCAAAATAAAATTATTACGCACCGCATGTATATAATGTTTTGGCAAATCTCAATAAATCTAACACATTTTATCATAGGTGGTCGCGAGGAATGGACATATGCTGTTCGAACAAGGAAATATAGCTAAATGTAATTTCTCATATTTAGTGACATCACTTTCATCCTCGTCTTGAAAATAATTTGGCCATAATCTCATTTGCACTGGGCATTGTTTTGGATCACAAATCAGCCTTAATTCTTTCTATTGTAAGGAAATAAAGCTTTTGAAATGCTAGAGTAAAAATTATTTAATAAGGCGTCGCTATACTCGGTTATTTTCTTGATAATTATCGGAAACTGAAAAGCTTACTTTAAATTGCTAAGTCATATTTGCGGTTCGGGGTGATGCACGTCGTTTCCTTCGTTATTCTAGTTCACCATATTTAGGTTGTTGTGAAAAATTAATTTTCATTTTCTCCTGTCACCCTGTGTTTAATGCTTCTAAGCGTTTAACTGGAATTGCTTTCTACTCCAGGACAAAAATTTAGTGTCTTGAAATGTTATGTAAAAATACTTTTTGTGTTTAACGTGACGGATGCGCGTGAGTACAAACCATGTCATCTTCCGAAATTTCAAACGGAATTTGTTTATTATATAAAGTGTGTTGAAGACCAATGGTTCATATCAATCTCCAAAAGCATAATGGTCGCTGGCATAAATAAAACATAAACAGCTATTTGATTACATTCTACTTACGTATGAAAGCAAACTTGTGTCCACACAACCTCTAATCCTCTTTCTATTAATACATACTCGTGATCCTCAGAACCTAGACGAGCGTGATACAAATCTCGGTACATCCTACACATTGGATGCTCGGCTCTAGGATACAAATAAAAATTTAAATTTCCGGAATTCTATTATCTAAGTTTGTTTTATTATTATAAATATATATCGCGTAAAATTCCAACTCAATTCGGTGAACAAACGATCGCTCTAACTCATGAAAAGTATATCATTTGTCGGTAAATATACCAATTTACTTTTGCTTTTATTTTCATTTCTACGAATGAGATGCAGTTTAGCTTACAAGTATTTTTAACGGATTAGATTTTCATACTTTATTCATTAATTTGGAAGGAAAAATATCTAGACTTGTCAACAGTACGCATCAAAGAACCAGGAAGAACCACGACTGGTTCAACGACAGCGGCCGTTGTAATCTTTTTATGCTTGTTTCTCGTTAACGTTTAGCTCTGCTCCTAAATAATCCTCGGCTTGATGTACTGGTTTTATCTCAGCAGCGGATCTACCTACCTGAACTACCTAACTTCAGCTAATATAACTATTGAAAGCTAGCAAATCTAGATGGGGTGAAATTATAGTAAATAGCTTTTCTTCACCAGTGCGTACTGATACTGATTAGAAGCAGCGAGGAGAGCATACTCTGTGTAGCTGCATCAATTGTCGTTCTTGGACATCAAGCTATTAATTATCGTTCCGCTCTTTATATTTTGCCTCTGCGAAATGGTTGTCTAGAAGCTTCTTAAATTCGGCCACTGAATTCGCCTCTATTACCGGCTGCGGCAGGTTGTTCCAGGTATTCACCACTCTACGTTCGAAGCAGAGTTGGTGAGCTACCCGCTTCAACTGCGGTACGATAAGTTTGTACCGGTGTCCTCGCGTGCCGCTTGGTGTGCGCAGATGAAGCAGTTGTCTCAACATGGGGTAATTACTCAGATGTAATATCCGGTGCGTCATGATTAGGTCAACCCTCAGCCGACGATATGCTAGGGTGTACAGCCCTAGTTTCTTACATCGGTCTTCATATGGCATACCTCGTAAGTTGGGAATCAGCCTAGTGGCTACATGCTGCACCCGCTCAAGCTTTTCTACCTCGCCCAGCGTGATGGGACAATATGCGGGAGAGCCGTACTCTAGCATTGGTCGTATTATCGAGACGAAGAGGTGAGTGGCAATCTCTTCGGACCAAGTGCTGAAGCTGCGCCTGAGCGATCAAAGCATACGAAGGCTGTTTTGGTAAAGCCTATTCGTGTTGTCAATGGACTTTAGATCGCAGAGTGAGAGCACACCGAGGTCGCGCACGAAAGACGCGGGATGCAGCGGTTGACCAGCCACTGTGTACGTTCGGCTGTGCTCGCATTTACCTAACCTCATGAATTGCGACTTAGCAGGGTTGATCGGAAGGTTAACCTCTGCAGACCATGTTGAGAGGCTGTCGAGATCCTGCTGAAGTAAATCACAATCATTGAGTGTGCGGATTACTCTCCACACCTTCAAGTCATCTGCGAATAACGCACATGGTGATTGGAGTAGCTTAGGCACATCGTTTACATGGATCAGAAACAATATCGGCCCCAGTACAGTGCCTTGGGGAACGCCGCTGCTCGATGAATACCAGTCCGTTAGATGGTTGTCCACCTGGACTCTCCACTTCCGATCTACAAGGAAATTTCTGATCCATTTGTGTAGCGAACCACCAACACCGTACATCCTCAGCCTGTCAAGGAGCACTGCATGGTTAACCTTGTCAAAAGCCTTACTGAAGTCAATGTAAATGACATCGACTGAATGGCCTTGGTTCATCGCTTGTAACCACTCGTGCCTTGTCAACAGTAGGTTGGTGATGCACGAGCGACCTTTCATGAAACCATGCTGTGCGGAGGTCAACAGGTTTTCCGACTCGAGAAGCTGCAGAAGGTTCTTCTTTACAATCTTCTCGAGCGTCTTTGCCAAAACAGCAGTCAGGCAGATCGGCCGGTAGTTATCCACTTTACTTGGGTTACCACCTTTCGGTATAGGCTTTACGACTGAGCATTTCCAGTCGTCTGGTAACAGTCCAGTGGATAGTGAACTGTTAAACAATTCAGTTACAGAAGGCGCGATGATGGCCGATAGGGACTTGAGGATCAGTGAGTGTATACCATCTGGCCCAGCAGGCTTCCTCCCGTCAAGATTTGCTAGAAGCTTGCGCACATCCTCAATATTGCAGTCCAGGCTGTTAAGTTCGGCTGGAGCGGTACTCGTCGAACTCGTTACAGACACCTGGTCACTTGCAAATACGGAGGCGAAGTGCATCGCCAATGCGGACGCACGATCTGTACTCGAGGTTAGGGGCTGCCCATCGGAGCCTTCTAACACTGGGGCATTGGCTACAGGCCTCAGGCGCCGCTTCACGTATGCAAAGATCCTCTTGGGAGCAGCTTTTGCGGCGGCTGCAAGCTCCTCTTCGTAGCTTCTGCGTTTTCTTGTTTTCGCGTCGTTGCAGCGATTTCGCTGTACCTTATACGCATTGTAGTCCTCATCAGAGCCAGATAACACGAACTTGTCCCACAGTCTGCGTCGTCGACGGGCCAGTTTGTTGTACTCTTTGTCGAACCAATGTGGTTTGACTGACCCAACTTTTCGAAATTTGAGGGGTACAAATCGGGCGCACAACGATTTCACTCCCTCTTTAATGATAGTCTAACAGGTTTCAATAGATGAATCCTGTGGTAAAGACCAGTCCGTCTGGCTCGCTGCTCGAATGAGGCCATTAAAGTCCGCCTTCCAATAGTTGAAGGCTGGCTCCAGCGGGGGAGAGTACGGCAGTGGTAGTTCCAAGCTGCCTATGATCATCGAGTGGTCGCTCGCTCCCAGAGGCTCTAAGACTTGGATGTTATGCACACGCTGCTCACTGCTAGTCAAAAGTAGGTCTAGGCATGATGGAGCCGCGCGCGCAGTAATGCGTGTCGGTTGCCTGATGTGCTGTGTGGCCCCAGTCTCAAATAGCAACTCCGTAAACTTCCTGTCGACTTCGCAGTGGTCGGGGAGAAGTTCAGCTTCAGGCCACTGTATTCGAGGCAAGTTGAAATCACCCATGAGTAGGAACATCTGACGACTCATGTGGTTGCGGACATGCGGCAACCAGTCCAAACTGCGGCTCAGTGGGCTGCGATATACCACGCCCACGAGCAACTCGCAGCGTCTGAGGTGAATCGAACACCATAACTGCTCACATAGACCATCAGCGCTTTGGTAGGCGCTCACTAGTCTCCCACACAAGGAAGACTTTATGTAAAGTAGAACGCCACCGCGATCATTTGATGGTCTATCACAGCGGAAACATGAGTAGCCGGTGATTTCCACTTCTTGGATGGTTACCTCGGAGTTTAACCATGTCTCAGCAAGGCCTAATACGTCTGGTCGCTGAGAGCTCACAAAGTCGTACAGCACATCGCGCTTGCTCATCAGACTGCATACGTTAGTAAAGGCTACGCGCAGACCGCGGTAGGACCCGCTGAGCGCGCCTGAAGCATTAGAGACCTGTTGATCCGGATTCGTGGAGGAATCTGGGCAACTACCCGAAAATTTACAATTCGCAGATTAGGTTCTTTATCCTCTGTGCGTCGCTTTAATTCGATCATAGCAGACTTGAGCTTTTCTCTGTCTGCCGGGTCTAAGTCAGCGCGCACGTGAATCTTTAGACCCTTCAGCCTATGAAGACGGGACAAGAGTAACTTGGGACTTGATTCCTCGACAAAAGTTACCCTCATAGGCCGACATTTGCCCTCCATTCTTTTGCCTAGACGGGCGATCTGCTGAACTTTGAGCCCACCCTCATTAACATCGAGTTGTCTATCAATCAATGATTGTAAAAAGTCGACGTCGTGCTCATAGCGCACCTGAGGGTTGGAATCACTTGATTCAGGTGCGTGAAATATCATGAGGCTACGGCGCCTCAGGTCGTTAGACACTGCTCTTGGTTTCTTCGATGTTTGTATTTTCCATTCGTTATCGTCAATTTGTTTATTGCAAACTGGAGGTTTACTGTCAACTGAACATATTGCCGGCCTTGGGGGAGATCCTGACGGAACTTTAGTATCTTGGTTCCGGGATGGACGCGATGTACTAGGCACTGGCTGCTTCCCTGCCTGTGGGGTAGCGCAAGGCAAGCTGGCTATTTTAGAGCTTCTCGTTGTACTGGTCCACTTGCTAGACGTGTTGGTTCTACGCGTTATGAGGCCTTGGTCCTGTTGCCGATCAGTTAAATGGCAAAACAGTTTACCACAAATATCAAGGCGACGACAATTGAAAGGTAGTTATCAAGGCCTCCACATCCTGCAGAAAATCTGAAGTGCTTTTAATTCCTTCAACCACTGAATGAAGTCATGAATTGAGTAGAGGTGGATGTACGTGGTGTACAACCAATAAACACCGTTTGCGAATAAAAATTGGCATCGGTCACTTTTTTAAGCCATTGCATTGTAGACATTCGCGTTGTGCATCAGTATGCTGCTGTCTGCTACGACGAGAATACCAAGAAACGGTCAAGACACCTACATTGGCACGAAAGTAGCAGGAATGACGAGAAATCATCGACATACCCATCAATCTGGCGACAATTCAACGTGCAACGTCAAAGCCGTGTTGGCAAAATATATATTGTTCGTGCACCGAAAATCAAGCGCATTTCTCAGACGATCGACAATTTTCCCCTTGGTTGCTGATCTTTCAGCTATGGATTCCCAAATGGATGCTTTCATCTGCGTTAGTTTGAGTGTTAACACAAATCACAGAAAACTTACGCCGCAAAACATAAGGTCAGTGAAAAATGGTTATTATAACCCTACTGTACATGCAAATTGACGCATAAAAGTTACCATTCATTGAGAAACATTTTCACTTTCTGACGCTGATCCCAGGAGTTATCTTTAGTGAGCATTATTAAATGATACCCAAAGGGCTATTTGCGGTTGCAGCAACACAAATCATGAATATGCAATCTTGTATGTTGGACGTCAAGTTACGCCATGCGCTTCAGATATTATGAACGTGGTATCGCAAAGTAGAGACTCAGAGTTTATACTAAAACTCTCCCCCTGCTCAAACTTATAGCAAAAATATGGTGCTGATTCACAATATGACGAACAGCGTAAAGCAATCAATCTGTTACATTATGGGGGACATATTTTAGACGTAGATGATTCCAAAACTGCACACTTCAGTGCCACACCAAAGCATTTAAACATATCATAAACGCGCTCTTTTGTTGTCTTTATTTCTTAGCAAGAATGGATACAATTGTGCCTAATGCTGCCTTTTCGGTAATAAACTAATGATAACACAGAAAACCTGAAGAATATAGCATCAACATATTCTATATTTTTGGAGAAATTTTGATGCATACGGTTCGCGTAGTATATAGATATGTACCGTGCATCTGATTTATGCCTGACTGCTAAACGTATTTTATTCTAAGCACCGACTTTATAGTGAGGAATTCAAATTTGAGCAAATGCTGTCAACTTCTTTCTTAACGGATATACCACAATCTGGACTAACTTGCAAACCGAAAGACATCGTTGCAAACCAATGCGCAAATTTCGCAGACGTCTTAGCAAATAGTTGACCATGCAAAACGTGATCCACCTATTGGGATATCACATGTCAAAGAGTGAAGTCTACGAAAAAGGCCGTGGATTGATATAACCCAGCAAATTATCTCAAACAAACTTGTATTGTTCCTACACTTACCGTCCTTATCTTCTTCATCAACGTTAGCAAGAGCAAATGTATACTGAGGGAAAATTACAAACCGACGCCTCTTTATTCCTTATTTTCATCGTCAGCGTTCTTAGAACACTTTTACCCACCCACCCTACAATTGCCATTTCCAGGCGCCTGTTTTGCTCCAGTACCATGTGTGAACTGCAACCAAATTTCAAATCTAATGAATAGCTGAGAAATGCAACCATTTCAGCGTGCTAAAATAAAACTAATGGGTATAGTATATTTACGTTAAATTCATTTTCCTATTACTCAAAATCCTTTTTTAAGCTTGCTATAGTTCTATACTCAATGGGTCCTGCCACTAACCATATAGAAATTCCATGAAACTTCAGATAACACCCTGAAACAAGCATCAACTTTTGTGCCTTATCAACACTGAAAATCGATATGGATTACTGTCGAACATTTTTCGATTATTCCTCATCGATGAAGCAGAAAAGATATTTATTTGATTAAACATGACGTCACAAGTGTGTTTCGATTGAAACGAAACTATACAATTTATAAGATGCTTCCTTTCAACAAAACCGATTGGATAGTATTGTGCCTAAGCTATTCAACCACTTCTGAGTGCATGCTAAGAAAAACACTTTGAAGTGCGCTTCCGTTGCATGCGACAAAGAGGAATTTGGCGGTTCACATCAGGCTGAGAAAGCATGCATAAAGGCCAACCAGCACATTGAACTACTGCAGAGAGCACTGGGACGTCTTGAGCATACTATTTTTTCTGGGATGCTCAACACTATCAGCAAGCCCGATTCGAAATCCACTGTACACTCCTGGCAGCCCTGCTACAAACGTGAGCTCACCTCACCTAAAATGCCACGACGTCGATCAAGACTGTAACTGGGCTGTTTCATCTCAATTATCAAGTTAGGACTAAAAGTCTAGTGGTCTGCTGTGGACAATTTCCAAGCGTTGTAAGGATATGACAATGACACATTTGCTCCTGATGAATTCAAACCATGCTTGTGATCATCTGCTTAAGCTGAATCTCGACGCCACTCTGAGGTGCCAAGAGCTATAGCTGGCCACCCAGTATGGCTGGTTGGAAGGCTGCCGGTAGCTCAATTCACTTCGTGTGTGTATATCACGAAATGTCTTCTCTACTTCTGTTGTTATTTCCCTCACACTGATGGTATTCAAAAGACGTCTCAATGATATGCCAATGTAGTTTCGGTAGCCATGTAAGCCCAGTTGTCCAGGCGTCAGCCTAACACCTTTAACCAAATTACGCAATTGCAATACATAATTTATAATACAAACATTGCTACTATCTTTAGGATATACCCACACTGGATTTACATAACGCGTATTCCAAGGTGCGCACAAGAACAAGTGTTGTTATTTCCTTGTTTCTCATAGAAATTGGCGGAGCCTTCAAATTTCGCCCTTTCTGTTCCCCTTGGATTATTTTACACTGCTGACTGCGGAATCCGTATTAGTTTTAAATTCGAGGCAATTAGTTTTTTCTGAACAAGTCTCAAGGTCAACATTGTTCTACTCCGTCAACCATGTAAAATTTTACGCGTTTCTCTAGTAAATTAGTCCTCCATCGAATAAGGTTATAAAGTCAGGAACATCTACAAACCTATTCAGAATGTCTTGGAGAAAATCGAAAACGTCGTGCTGGCTGGTAACCTTGACAAAGCGCAAGTTCCACTGTTACTTTCTAGTAACTTTCGCTTGCTTCTTGATAAAAGCAGTGAACTCAGTTCCATTATGCAGCGAAATGAGTATATTAATACAAGAATCATTCTGTTACAAGAAAGCTGCTTGCATACTGATGTGAAACATGGGGTAATTCAATTCGGTGGTTATTTTTCCATCAAATTGGACCGCCCCGGGGAAAACCCCAGTTTCATGATGGTGGTCTTGTAAGTTACCGTAATCGAAGTTGCGGAAACTCAGCCATCGTAATATTCGCATACTCAACGATTTCTATAAGCTACCATTTACATGATTGCAAACTGAAGTTTTAAATGGATTTCGGTCAGTCATCGCTGCAAACTTATACATTTGCATTGACACATCTGCGTCAAAGTTTTAGAGGACCAAGGTTCGTCAAAATTGCTGCCTGTCAGATTGCTCTATCAGTATTGTTGCTGACAACGTTAACACAAAAACTACAATATTCTTGAAGACATTTGGCTGGGTAGACCTAGTGAATGTTTCGCCCAGACAAGAAGCCCAGTTGGACGCTGTGTTCACAAACAAACGACAGTTGTTTGCTACACAAAAGCAGGCTCCTTTGAACAGCTCAGACAATTATATTCTAAAACTGTCCAGTCATATACAGCAGGTCTACTTTTTTAACGCTTACCAGAGGTTTGTACAGGATTATCAAAAGATAAAATTGCTCCTTGGATAATATCACGAGATGCAAGCCGATGTTTTCTTTATGTGATTCCATGTAACCATCATACTGAGTACATCAAATATTGCTTTGACATTTGTTACTACACCTAAACTATATGTCTAATCGCAGCTAGACTTTAATCACCAATACTATAGCGGTTTCGAATGATGAAAGAGTGGGCCTACAAGTGTATGAATATAACATGTGTCAACAGCCTAACCACAGCAAGTAAATTCAAGCAAAACGGGCTAAATAACTTATGCATCGAAGCAGTTCTAACCATAACCGTCGCTATCTATTAAGACGCCTGAGGCAGCGCTGTGGTAAGCGCGTTTACAGCCAGAGCGGTGAAGTTGATATGGACAAACTGAATTTGGAGTTTAGTTCCGCCTCACTATGCTCATCTTCTTTGCCGTCTTTCGTTAACTTACGTTGTGCTGCGCCCTTCGAATAAAGCAACCTAGACAAGGAACTCAAAATATCAAGGGCAAACAAAGCTCGTGGTCCGGATTCTTGAACACCATTAGCTTTGTTGTAATGTGCTAATTCTCTCACATTGCAACATCTACCAAGTTGGAGGGTATGTGAGATCTAACTTTAAAAAGAAAACATTAAATTTGGAATCTGGTATCCATAGCGCTGTAGCTGCCACAGGCTTAGACATCTATAACATGCAAGCAACACTTGGTATAACTTTGGAAATATAATGAGATACATCTCCGGTCGGTTTAAAGAGCTCGCAGTTGGAATATGCGTTTTATATAACAGATACTTCTAATTTTGTGTTTGGACCAATATATATTTCAGAGTAGATCAACGGAGCCCAATGTACACATAACACCAAGGCGTGGATAGGACAAGAAAATATTTTTGCGCTCAATACCCCCAAACTTTCGACAAATATTGTTTATTAAAGAAGATTTGCAAGATTCATATGATAGTATAAGGCCGTAGTGTGTGGACCATATGGCTTGGAGTGCAATGCGCCATTTCTCATCTCTCGTGCTGTTGCATTGGTGCGCAATATCCTTATTCATTTTCCATCAACAAACGCAACCTTCTGCTAGCGCTTCGGTAGGCATGATATTTTGATGCGCTAAATGAGAATAGGTTATTGTGAGGACACTGGAAGCGCCACGGATTCTATTTTAACATGTATCAATGATTGAAATACAGTCTTTACGTCGGTGATAGGGGATAAGTTTAGAATCCCCTTCTCCTGCGCGTTAACCTAGCGTGTCAATTCAGGACAGCCCTAGGCTCGGCACAACATGTTTACGGGTAATCCCATTAGATGAAGCAATGAATCAGACACATTGATACGGTTCCAAAAGCAATGAATTCACCATTACTTGCTGCGCACGATAAATGATCATTGGTGTACCTGCGCTGTCCGATTGACTGTTCGTTTCTGAAACGTATTCCTCATACGTGTTCCATGAATCGTGCAATGATGTTGCGTTGGGATTGATAGTTGCCTATTTGTGCAACATACGTCCAATTTGTACATAACGAACCACGAAAGTTCACATTTCTCCAACAAATAGTGTTACCCACTACTCCAATTTAAAGCGCTCATTCAAGCGACACCATGTGGAACAACACTCCGTACCTGAGAATATGATGGCGATCAAATTAAAGTAAATTATCGTATCATTGCTCACTGAACGATTTTGCTTACTTGTCAAAGCAATAGGAAGCCAACAAGAGTGTTGTTTGCTCTCCTTAATAAGTCGAGAATCTTATATGCGCCTGATGCAAACCACGTTACTTGCTATACACTTATGAGTATATAGCTAGACGCCACAAGCACAGGCTAATCTGGTTTTTTAATTAGAAACGCCTCCAGGGTCAGGAAGCAATCTAACACGCTCGATAGTAGGTGTCTTTGTTAGCGTCGCCTGTACTGGCAAACGGTGTGGAAACACCCGAACGAACCATATGTTTTTTCAAGTAAGAAAAAAACTACACACTAAACACCAGTCAACTAATCCTCCTATGCGCTGTAACAAATGCGTCCAAATGTTATAGTATAGACACCCGAAAGCAGCAACCATGGGTTAGACGAACTATAATTCGAACATAGTACTGTATGAACATGGGTTAAAAGTTCAATTCCATTGTAAGTTTGAGCCTTTAGGGCGAATTGATGGCGAGTTGTGATGAAGACTAGAGGAGCCAGTGATTTGTAGTGCAGTTTCTAATGTGAAGTTTCTTCCTATGTCCGAAAACTGGTGAGTATTCTGGCTGCTGCGCCGTTATTAAAATACACCAGTTTTTTCGCGGGGTGAATTGCTCTTTTGCCCGATTGGTCCTGAAGGTGGCGTGGACAAAGCATCACAGCAGCTGTGGCGCTGTGAATGGTTCCTAGCAATACGTGGTTAGAGCGTGAGATACTAG
>CALYDF020008607.1:0-11511 GCA_944474145.2 Dicrocoelium dendriticum
TTTCAGTGATAAAAACAATATCGGGGGATCTCACAAACATAATTGTTGAAAATATATATAATTTAGGTAAAAGGGAACGAATGTTAATGACGACAGGATTGAGAGGCAATGTTATTTTGTGCTTTCCGCTTACGCTGACGCCGACTACAGTTCTGATGCTGTCAAGGAGACCTCTAACCACAAAATGAAACCGGTTCTACGCAGTACTGCCAGTTCAAATATCATAGTTTTTCCATGGGATATGAATGTGCGATTGGGTCCTCCGAGCTATTCAGGTGCTCTGCTAGGTCGAAAGCATGGACTTAACTCCGAAGGGACGGACAACAGCGTGGGTTTCTCACAGCTGTGTGGGGACACTAGCTGTTTCTTAGTAGCACCGCTTTTAGTCACTGTGAATACCAACGTGTCGCTTGGCATCCTTCTATTGCTGACCAGCAAAGGACCCACATAGGTCAACTTGCCATAAGTTACGGATGGCGTGGTTCCGTAGCGGATTGTCGCACCTTCTGTAGTACTTGCGTCGAATCTGACCATGCCTTAGTGCGTTGTCGTTTTTCAGTGAATTCAATGGGAAGATTACCACACGCCTCCCTTGATTTGCAAATGAGGACTTTAATCACTCCTTGGTCAGGCGAATCTACCAGGATACACTGCATACCGAGGTTTCGTATATCTGTTTTAATGACAGTGGAGTTTCAGTGGAATATGATTTCGACCGCCATGCACCATACGGGACTTCCGACCGCTGCACTATCCCTTGTCACACATGAGGCAATGTATATCCGAGAAGTCGGCAAAGGTTTTGGAATTCAGAAAGAACTTCCCTTTTGGCACTTAACTGACTATTTGGCGCGAACTAAAGCGGAACCTGCATTCTGACAAGGAAGGCTGATAGACTAGGCCTCAAGCAATGAGGAAAGCCGGTGAAGTAGGCAATCATCGCAAGCTCTTCCGGCTGATCCGCACGATGGTTGCCAGGAAACCGGGCGTCAGTGAGACAATCACAGGCAGCCTGGGTGTAAGGATTCACAATATGGAGCGCCGTATGGCTCGTTGGGCAAAGCAATTTCAAGATCAATTCATTTGGTCCCCTGCTGTTGGACCTCTTTCTACTCAGCGTATGGAGTATGAGTCACGGCCGGTTAGCTTAGAGCCTCCATCGGAAGCTGAGGTCCGAAACACGATCACAACACATGTTTTCTTACCGCTGGCCCGGTTTACCTCCCCATACGCTATGTAAACATGGGGGGAAGTTCCCTGCAAAGCACTGATCACCCTATTCGTATGTTCCAAAGGCAAGAGACCATCGCAGCTAAATGGTGCCTGGATTATAGTAACAATATACTAGAAGGATGGTCGCGCCCACTGTGCTAACCACAGGGGTATTAGCCTAACTCCAGTCGTGACAACATTACTGGTCACAATTCTCGTTCGTTGTATCATTGCGGAACAGCAATCACCGGATTTGGGAAAAGCAGGCAAGTTTCTGCCCTGGACGTGGCTGTACAGTTCACATATCCGCTCTGCGGCAGATACTAGAGCATCGCCACACATACTACGGACCGACAAAAACTTTGCTCCTCGGCTTCAAGTGTAGATTCGATTTAGTCAATCGATTCCTTCTGTTCGAAATACTTGTGCGGTAAGGTATTACCATGAAAGATGTGAACCCTTTTACATGTCTTGCGCTCGATCACCACAGGCCGCGTTAGGGTCCACGGTGATTTTTGGATGTCTTTCCGACAACTAGTAGCCTTCATCAAAGTTGACAGCCTCCCCATTTTCTTCAAGTTTGTCATGGAATGCAGCACGAATTGTTCCCTTTCAGAACCTTACTATCAAGGCGTTGATGTGTTACCTGGGAAAATGCTGGTTCATGTTGATTTTGCGGATGATATTGCGCTGCATTTTCGCAATGTAGGAGAAGCAAATCAACTCCAAATTACCTCTCAATCGTGAGCTAATTATTTGGCATGCGCATCGCCCTTTCAAAGAGCATATTGTTACTGGAACACCACCAGCAACTTAGGGAACTCTTGACACTTGACAACAAGGAACTCGAAATAGTTAATCACTTCATCTGCCTCGGCAGCTGCAACGGCAATAATGGCGCATAGCAGCTGAATTCAGTTCACGCATTGCAACATCTAGAACTGTCTTTTTAAATCTGCTACATTTGTGACATCAGCAAGTGATTTCCACCCGTCTAAAAGTCCGTACATACAAGGCCACGGTGAAAACTGTCGTACAATTTGGGAGTGAGCATTGGCCCATCCGATCTGAGGACCTGCGGCGCCTTCAAGTCTTTTCTCATCTTTATGTGTGAATTGTTGCTGTAGTCGGACGACAATAGATCGTCTGCAAAGATTATGTGCGTAAGCGAGTTTAAGGTAATATAACCAATTTGGTTCCTAACAATAACATCTAGGAATGAATAACTTGCGTTGGCTTGGGCACTTACAACCTACGCCTGGTCACCGTTTACATGGGAGGCCCTTGTTTGCAGGATGTAGGGTGACACAACTTCTCGAGGTGAGCAACTTGGACTTGGCATTAGGAAACGAAGTAACTGAGGACCAAAATCGTTGCGGTCGGTAACTACCGCCTTCCAGGCTTGAGTCCACGTTTGCCGCCTTGTGCTCTGTTTGAGATGTTAGACACTATTGCTCGTACTCGAAACCAATGGCTACTCGGCAGTCTTCTAGTCGAACTGCCTCTTAAAATTGTATATTATGTTGAATTATCTAAGCGTAACGGCTGATTACAAAGCGAGACAGTAAAGCCACAAGGAAGCTGTCTTGCTGATGCGACATTATGTTTGTAGGATAGTCAGCCATTTGTGACAGAATGTTGACGATACTGTATAGGCGCCTTGACCCTGTGTGTTTTAGGGCATTAAAGTTTTACGTCATGTCCCCTTCTTTCCCACTTATTATTCTTCTTTTCGTGTATCACGTTGGTTGTAGGTTAGTGAAACATCAGTCTAAATGGCTAATGTTTTATGATGATGATCTGATGAAGGATTTTTAAATACATATGTCGGCATACGATGAATTTAGTCCGAATTGTTTGTGGTAGAGCACATGGCGCATCACCGCTAGTTCTCATAGACCCAGACTTCATACGAAATCCGGTGTACTACATTATACTACAAGGCAAGGCGACCCGTTGTCACAAATAACCTTCATCATGTTGATGCAAGAAATTTCATTTATTGTGTTGGCACGTGATCTGGGCTATGGACTTGATAGTATGCAGAGCAATTGATACGAAGATAAATCTTGCGCAGCTATCATGCCAGTGCTTTTGCTGTTGCATATGTATATATATATATATATGCGGAAAGACACGAATACTTTTAACTAATAGAACGATAGATTTAACATGGTTACACCGAAAACAACCATGTGCATGATTTTACTTGGGGAACAGGAATTTAGTCTTCCGCTTTTTCGCGTTAGGGCATACAACAATATGCTTTTGTATACGAATGAGTAGACGAATTTCAGTATGATTCAAGTTGGTTCGTCGTAATTAGATTCCAAGCCGCATAGCTAAGCTATCATTTCGGAATGCACCAGATGCACGTTTCTCCCCATTGGGGCTGGTCAGTAGTGCTCACACGTCGGTCCCCTACTGGGGATCGGACCCATGACTGCTAGAGGCTAACGCCAACTAGCCAGCAGCTTATGCCACTGAGCCATGGGGGACGACAGCTGAACATTACGAATTGAAACCTATCTGCGATATAACCCGACCCATTCTCCACTGCCGTGTAGGTTAGTACCCGTACAGGTGACAGAGATTGGCCGTCACGGTCAGGTCTTCCCTTGCCAGCGCCCTGACTCCACACAGCAACCTTGAATACTGGTAGGGCTTAAATTTAGATTTCGAATGCTTTTGTGTCTAAATTACTGCGTGGGTGGACGAGGTAAATTATTTTAGTTGTATATTGATTACAAAGGCACGTGTAAGAAGAAGCGCACTAAAAGCCATAGTAAACTGTTTGATGGCTGTTGTAAGGTTGCTTTCCCTCTGCACTCTGCATTACCAACCGAGCCGGGGACGAAAACAAAATACCGAAGCCTGCTAGACCGAACTGTAGTAGGCATAGAACATGGTAGACTTTATAGATCACAATGACTTATCTTCCATAGCACTCTATTCCATGCTGACTGCCTGAGTTATTCAGCTTTCCGCGTGGCTTAGCCGTCCTACCGCAGGTCGGGTAGCAACCCAAATGACGATGCCGAACTGATTTCATCAGCCTCCAGTGTGAGTCAGCCCTGCTACCGCCGGTCGGGTAGCAACCAGTGTCCCCATGATAGAAGTGTCGAAATCGTGTTATGTTATTCTGCTGCGGCCTCCGATTACCGCACTTTCTTGATCGAGTCTGCTTACGTACTGTTCCATTTCGTTCATAGCTTTTCGCCGTGGGGAATAATTTTCGCCATTTTGGTGATCGCCGCCTGCGGGTCGGCCTTCATTTTGTGTCATATGAACTTTGCACGGTCTGTTGTGATCCACGTAGCAGCTCAGCCTCTTCTTCCAAAGTAAACGTGTATATCAGGATGTCCAAATGTAAGAGTGGCGGTTCTGGGGAAGTTTGCATCTTTCCGTGATTCGGCTTCAGCTGCTTGACGCGCCTAACCCATGTCTCATTTCCTACCATTAGCTTATAAATGAACTGACACATTCTACCACCTCCCCGGTCTTCAGAATTCCGGCGCGTAAACTATGTCGCCAATTCCGTAATGACCGAACCTCTCTGTCAGCATTTATTCCACTTGACAACTGTACTGTCTTAAATTGCTGCTTGATACAAGTTTATGGAAAAATGTCCGGATCTTTCATAAAACAACATTTTTGCAGGGCTTTTCCCTCTGGGGTGTTTGGGGTTGGCGCATTTCGTTGCATACATAAGAAAGACTAGGACCGTGTCTTTCTGGTATTTGTTTTGTCACGCTTTACAAAGTGCCCGTGTAAACGTATCCACGAATCGTTCCGCCTGTCCGGTTAGGTGCTGATGATGGGGCGATGAGAACATCTGCTGAATTCCTTTCCCATTGCACCCCTCGCGAAAGGAAGTTGAAATGAATTGTGCACCACTGTCTGTCACTATCATCTCTGGCAAGTCGAAATACTGGAGCAGCTTATCCTGCTCGTTGATCGTATGCTGGGTAGTCGGCGCTTGTATCGGGATTTCATCGCGCCACTTTGGAAAAGAGTTCAACTAAGAAGATAGCATTGACTTGTGACGGGTCCTGCATACTATAAATGGATTCGCTGCCATGGCTTTTCAACATTAGGTCAAAAATCCAATGGGCACTTAGGAAGGATCTTCGCATTCAGTTGACAAGATTCACATTCCTGGCAGGATGTTTCAGTTTCTGAATCCATTTCGGGCCAGTAAATAAAATTGCGTGCCAAACCTTTCATACGGTTGGTATCTGGACGCCCGGTATGAAACTGATGTAAGACTCGCGTGATCAATTACTTTGGCACCATCACTCGGTCTCCGAACCTCAAACAGTTGTCCAAAGTAGACAGTGACACACGTCGGTTGAAGAAAGGCCGCAAGTCAGTATGGATACGAACTCTTGGCCAACCTGTCTGCGTGCACTGCATACCTTTCTCTAGGGTTGCGTCCTACAAAATCTCCGAGCGAATAGTGTCAGCTATCACTAATAATCTTAGATTATCGGTCAGGATTCGCTGGACTTCTGACACGAACTTAATGACTGCAATCACACAAGCATCTTGATCATGTGGGTGCGGATTGCTGAGATGAGACAGGGCATACGCTTCGCCGATTTTTGCGTAAGTCCATACTGTATATTGAAATCGCGCGCTACCAGAATATTCGCCCTCTTTGTAACCGTTTCGCGGTAAAATCGGAGCTTCCTTTCTTCGAGCCGAATATCGACAGCAGTGGCGTATAATCAGTGAGGATTGTAAAATGCCTGTCATAAAGCATCATGTGGAACCATTCATGGCAAAAGCGATTGCGAATGCTTCCTTTTCAATCTGACTATAGTTCTCCACAGCTGAAGTTAGGGACCGTGCCGCGTGTCCAATAGCTTTCCTCCGTTCGGAAAAAGTGGGAAATAACGGCGCAGATAGGGTAATTGGAAGCTTCCGAGATAACGATGATTTCTAAGTTCGGATTGAACTGAGTCCGTCGTACATCAGAAGTGAGTGCTGTTTAACTTCGTCAAAGAACTGCTAGCATTCACTCGTCCATGGCCAAACACTATCTTTCTTCAGCAACTAATTCAGTTGACATCTGGTTTGACGCAGTCATGGTAGGAAAATGCAGTGATGGCTCATGAGAGTGAGAAATGCGCGAAGCTTCGCGAAGACTTTGGGGGGCTCCGGCTGTTGGATAGCTTCGCTATTGGCGAGCCCTGGGTGCCTTTCATATTGGTCTAACATAAACCTGATGAATTTAACACTATCTAACATGAACTCACATTAATCAACCAGTAACCAAAAGCCAGTTTCCTCCAAATGTGAAAACACTCTATCCAATGTGCGCATCAACTCTTGCAGGACTGCGTCCATAATCAATACATCATCCAGGTAGACCGCGGTATTGGAGATGTCTTCCAGCAGAGTATATAAACTTTTCTGTAAAATAGCCTGTGCAGTTTTCATCCCAAATGACAGCTGGTTGTACTGGAAATACCCGAGGTGAGTGTTAACCGTTATTAATGTTCTGCCCTCCTCGGCAACTGGAACTTGCAATTAAACGTCAGGTAGATCAAGTTTCGTAAAAGCATCGCCACCGTTTAGTCTGGAGAACAAGTCTCCTGGTACACGCAACGGGTATTGATGCGTCTCCAGCGTGGAATTTTGTTGAAAAATCAGCACCGATACTTACCTTAGCGTTTGCTTTCTTTACCACCTCATTCGGTCTCACTCCTTCTGATTGGTGGACAAGAATGGCAAAAGATTTGACTCGGCTTCCACTAGAGGTTGAGTTGGCTACGGCACCGGGCATCTTGGTCTGTAGAATGGTATGACACAATGGTTTGAGGTTCAGCTGCGCTCTAGTCACGCGGCTGCATCCGAGACCGAGTTTGGACAAGGTTTCATGGCGTCGTTTTAGCTCTGCAATTTGCTTGCGCAATTCAGAGTTCATCGTTGGTTCATGCGTAGCTTGCTTGACTTGCGACGCTGGCATATATTGTTTACCGACTAGTTGAGCAAGTTCAACTCCTCAATCCAATAGAGTACCAAAAATCTAACCCCGATTGGTCTGCCACAAGGCAAGTTGTGTGGATTTGTTGACCTCGGAAATTGATTTGACAGTTCAATTCACCAAGCAAGGTTTCGCCTGAAACATTCAGTGCCGTGTGGGTCGTCTGTATGAGTTTTGGCCGCCTAGGCCTGTACCAAGTGTCGCTGGAGATCAGAGTGATATCTGAAGAAATATCATTTTGTAACTTGACTTAGGTGCCATTGTTTTCCACCATGGTATGGTTGCACCAGTTGACGCCAAAAAACTTGAAATTCACAGTGATTGTTCTGATCCCAATGGGCCGTCTGAACGGTGTGATATTTTTGCTCTGCCTTCTGGACAAAGAGGGATCCCATGCGAAACATCACGACGCTTTATGACCTCTTCTGCCACATCGGTTGCAAACGTGCTTATTACATGGACAGTGTCGAGTAAAAAGTCATTCTCTACAAAACCGACAAGCAGATGGAGGTTTGGAATGTGATGGACTCCTATGAATTGGTTCTTTTTGGGGCGCCCAGTTGTCTTCGCAAAGGAAGTTATGCTCGCTCGTACTGAACAACTGCTGAATCATTGATGTATCAAGCTTCAGGTTCGTCATTCTCTAGCACTCACTGGTCACTCTGCAATGTGATTTCAGGATTCTGTTCAATCTTGTTCACTATTCTTGTACGTATGTCCGCATCTTTGGCTGTTTGTAGGCCGCAAATGTAAATGAGGTACTAGTACTGGTCGCCGATCATCTTGTGAAACTGGAAACTTTCGCACTCACGATTTACGCGATTCTAGTAGGTGACCATATCTTCTTCTTCCTTCTTGTGAAACACTTGTACTGGATTTTGAACAAGGATGTCTGCTCGTCAGTATTTGAGACAACTAAGGAAACTTCGGCTAAGTATGCGGCAGTGCTGTTCTGTAGCAAGATGGAATTCGTAAACTTTGCATGTTCATCCACACCCAGCTTCCGAAGCATCAGGCGTATTTTCTTCTCCTATGGTACATTTGCGAAATCAACACGAAACATGTCTTCATACTCGTGAAACCAGGAAGTGGATATCCTGCCAGCATCCGTGACATAATAGAATTCATGGATCTGCTGCGTCAGGTTTTCTGGAAAGGGGCACTTTCACTTGCCCCTAAAGCTTGGCTGTGTCGACAGCTTCTGCGTCAACATCTCAATGAGCTTGACCTGCTGCTGCAAAACTGCCTGCAATTGTTCGAAGCTGGTTGTGATTTCGGGGTTCGGTTGTAACTCGCCTCGCCACTGCTGTAGTACTACTTCCCCTGCTTTCTTCACTGCTAACAAAACACTGAAGTCTACTAGACCGAAGTGTACTAGGCACAGCACACGGTTCATTTTATAGGTCACAACCTAGCATCTCCCGTAGCAACCTATTTCATGCTGACTGTCTGAGTCAATCAGCTTTCCATTTGGCTTACCCGTGATACCGCTGGCCGATTAGCAACCCGTGTCCCGCGTCTCGAAATCGGTTCTCGTTCTATTGCTGTGGCCTCTGATTATTGGCGTTAATGACTATGCTGTCAATGTCACATGAGTAGACAGACCTGCTTATTCACTACAAAGCATTACGAACTGGCCTTTGTTTCAACCTTAGGTAATTCCGACCGAAACATATTTTCGGCGTAGACCGCGCCCTTCCTTGCTGGATACGGCGCTGTTTTCTCCTCTCCAACTAATACGCTATGGCATATTTCCATTATTGGTGTTTTTTATATTTTGTAGAGATCCCTTCACTAAAAATATAACTTGCTTTTCTTTCCTTCTTCACCTGACAGACAGCTTGTTTATGATGAACCATCCTTCGCTGACATGAATTGCACTAATCTACTCCTCGAGATGGGAAATTAAGTGTTCCACGCCAAACACAACTGCCTGACGACAGAGTTCTGTCGTTCCTAAGTTCGACGACTTGGCGATCGGTATAACTGGTGAGCTACGATAACAAAGGAAGTAGATAGTGCAAGCACACTGAGCATGTATTTTCTCCGAGACAAGTGTGGTGGTACTGCAGACGTGTTGTTTTCCGTTTACAAGTGCCTACGCCAGTCGAACTGACACAAGGAATTCAACCGATACGACTCACAAATGTACCTGCTGGCGTAGTGAATACATGGTTCACATATAGTAAGAAATCCATGTTGATCGCAATAATCATTTCTTACGGTACTATGCTTTGTTGATGTGAATAGTTGAACTACATCAAAAGTAATTTCCGCATACATTGCCTTGTTGTAACAAGCTACCTAAGAGCGGACAGATTTTCATCCGTCCTACTGAAATGACTTCGAGTGATGAACGAAGGAGCTTGCAAGTGCAAGCTATCTAGTCGTGTCAAGTGTCTAACCTCGGCAAGTAAATCGAAGATAAAGCGCTAACCCACAATTATATTTCGAAAATATTCAATGCAACCACACTTGTCTTGATCCATTGAGGCATTTTTAACCGCTCTGTGGTTGGCAGTCCTGTAACCAGAGCTGTGAAGTTTATGTGGATAAACTAAATTTTGAATTTACTTCTGTCGCCTCAAGGTCACCATCTTTGCCCTCCCTCGTTATCATAAAGGCGGCTGCGTCCTTCGATCAAAACAACCTTCACAAGGAAGTCAGGAAGTCTAACAAACTTAGTGGTTCGGATGCACTCTCACCAGTAGCTTTGCAAGGGTATACTGATTGGCTCAGCTTCACCTCAAAATAGATCTTTAACAAATGCCTCATTATGGCTGTGATCACGGACATTTGGAGATCAACCACAATGTCGTCAACATACAAACTAGATCACAAGTAAACCTCGCGATTGCGTGCACGTACTAGCGATTCTAAAGGTTTTCCTAAACCTGGTGACTCCGCAGCTTTGTTACGGTTCACCCTCAGATATGATATCTAGAAGACTGTCTTCATACTCTGGCGCTATACATTGGATAAAGTGGCATATGCCGTACATTGAATAGTGAATGCATTAGACAAACAATTTGAAATTGTACGGTTTTTCTTCCTCAATTATTCGAATGTTTCTGGAAGCCTGGATAGGTTATTGTTGCTCAAGATTCCATCTGAGAATGGAATTCACCCGCGGGGTGTAATCTGTTGCCTAAATATTTTGCGGATTGTATTTATTTCACCTTTCCTATTTTCCGCGTATGTTGAACGTCTTCCAATAAAGAACTACGAAAATATGATGCAAATGTGCTAACGAGTTTGTACTGAGATGTATGTTCCTCAATATTCAGGATTTCACATGAGTTCAGTGTGGATTGGAAGACATAGTAGAGTGGTTTTCATCCAGATCCCTTGCATTGAAAGCATTTAAACGCAGTAATGGAATCCTCGTATTTTCATGGCAATACGTCGCATTTTTTTCATTGATATGTCCCCCCATTACGGTGAACAAAATTCCCAAAATCAAATCAACCCATGTCACAGATTTTGGTGTCCTTTTGTCCCAGAACCATTCTTGTTGCTCGCTGGTCTGTGAAACTCCAAAATCCAAAAAGCTACTTTCCATACCCTCACCTTTAAGGCAATTACGGTATCCAGTGATGTAATATTCACGCTTGTGGGCCCTTGCATTATTCCCATTGGTTAAACCGCCGGCAGTACCCATGGACCCCGCGGATTTTTGTTTCACGGTGCTGGATTATACTTTGCCTTTGGGGATGCTGCGTTATACTAGTTTTCCCTGTAGTAATTGGTGTATTTTTTCATCTGTATGTATTCGGTAGATATCCTCCGGCTAATTTCGGAGATTTCATTGATTGGCCGAACTGACGTCTGTGTTCGCCATCTTGGATTTGATCTACAGCAATCTAACCGGTGTTGGCTATTCCACCAGCCTGACCGACAGCGTTTGGTTTCAGCATAACAGTGTAGACGTTACAACGAACGACTTCCGCAGATCTGATAGTCATACTGGCCGATACTGCTTGCCCACGAAAAGCTAAGCCTAAAGTTTCCGAAATGAACGTTAGTTGTGGCGTAGACCACTGTACACAACCTGTGCGATTTGGAATAAAATGCGGAAACGGCCGAACTTGCTTCTATTTTCTGTCTGCTCGCCTTAGTTTCAGCCAGATACCAAATACTTAATAGTACGCCCGATTCTCTCTGGTTCGGCACTGAGTGTACGTCTCTTCTACTCAACAGATGCATAACGGTTTTGGCACAGGAATGTGACAGGCTGAAAAAGATTGTAGAGCAAGCAGCCATCGTGAAGGCTGTCCCACATAAAAGGGGAAAAGCTGTGTTTCGAT